>OMNZ01089295.1:0-14145 GCA_900303255.1 Lesueurigobius sanzi
ACCAGTACGGTATCGAAAAAATAATGAAGGTACTACCGGTATCGAAAAATAAATTGATACCGAAAACAGGAACCGAAAAAATATTTATCTTCAGAAAGCAAATTTGTCTTCCTGGTGGGTCTGAGACTGCAGTAAAGAAAGGGCTCAGGTGTTTCAGCTAAAATAAATGATAAAAACACTAAAAGAAACAGCATTTTATAGAATAAATGATCATTATTGTTGGGTTTTATGGTTCTACAACAAAACTAAAAATCAAGCACAAGGATAAATGACTCGATTTGAGAATATTAGTCTTGTTTAGAGCAGTTTTGACTAGATTAGACATATTTACTACTGCCATCTAGATTATTTGGTTTATTTCATGACAATTTTCACTGATTCTAAGGTAATCTTGCTTGAATTAGGAAAATAAAACTGCCAAAAGACCAATTTTCTTACCCCATTGGTAAATGGATTAAAAAAAAAAAAGGAAATAAGTAGAAATCTATTGAAGAAAGTCAAAACAAGTGGTTAGAATGAGGTCAAATGAGCCACTAAATTTGAACTCAAAACAGCTCAAATTTAGATAAATAAGATCAATTTGGGTCATTTAAACTTCTAAATATTTGCCTTTTTTTGTAGATGACCAATAATTTAGTGTAGGTATCGAAAAAGGTATCGTTCAGGTATCGGTATCGTAAACCAAGTATCGTTAAAGTACTAGTATCGAAAAAAACATGAACGGTACCCAGCCCTAGTTTTAATTGCATCTTCCTGTGAAGCACTTTGGTCTTCTTCCTTCAGTCTGGTACTGTTGGTGTGAGCAGGACTAATCACTAATGACTCACCTCAATATCTCTATTCATACATTTTAAATCTGGTCCGCCTCTGATGCAACAGGTGCGACAGGAGTTCCACAACGCTGGCTTCATGAGCGACGTGGACCTGGACCCGGGCTGCACCCTGAACAAAAAGATCCGCAACGCACAGTTGGCCCAGTACAACTTCATCCTGGGTCGGTACACCACCCCTCTCTGTCTGTCTGTCTGTCTGTCTGTCTGTCTGTCGGCTACTACTCTGCGTACTTACCGATCTGCCCTCTCTCTCCTTTTCGACTCATGCCAGTGGTGGGGGAGAAGGAGAAGACCAGCAACACCGTGAACGTACGCACCCGGGACAACAAGGTGCACGGCGAGCGCAGTGTGGACGAGTGCGTCGAGCGGCTGAAGCAACTGAAGACCTCCAAAAGTAGAAATGCCGAGGAAGAATTTTAACTAAGCTAAACTATGGAAGTGGAAACTATATTTGTCAGTACACGTGGGATGGGTTTAAATTGTACCTTTTTCCAGAATAATGAACAAATGCTGGTATGTTTTTGTTGTTTTTACCCTGGCAAGGCAACATGCATTTTAGGTAATCGTACAAAGTGCTCAAAGTGGGCTTGTCACATGATCATTTACAGCTCGGAACAAAGAAGTGGATGGAAATGGTTTCTGTGTCTTCACTATTTTTGTTATCTGTAATATCAGGGATTGTACTTGAATTACAATGGTTGCACAAATATTTTCTGGTCTTGTATTATTTTCAGATTGTACTATTGTGTTTTGTGACGACGCACATGTTGAATTGGAAGCATCTAAATGGGGAAAAAATAAGATGAAAAACTCTACCACTCCTGAATGAACACCTGATCACCGGCTCCTAGTCATTTCAGGCTCAAATAATAGAAGCAAGATCTGTGCAGGGCCGGACCAGCCCAATAAGTAGACTATGCAGCTGCTTAGGGGCCCCGAGACTACCAGAGGGACCCCCACAATAGTGCACACATCTGTACTACAGGTGTTGTGAGCCTCATGAATTTCCCGGAGATGTTGAATGTCAAAATAACTACACTGTAAAAAGAAAAAAACTTGAAATACCAAAAATGTTCTTAAATAGTAAATTTGCCAAGTAATACATAGAATTCTGCCAGGGGTCGGGGGCAGTTTTTATTGTGGTTGGTGTGTTTTCTTTATTTATTTCAAGAAAATGTATATTGTTATCTAATTTTGAGTGAGATTTAGATCTTTATTTCCTAATTTAAGAGTAAAAAAATTTTCCCCACTGGCAGAATTGTTTTAAATAAGTTACTTTAAGGACAAATAACTAATTTTAAGAAAATTGTGCTCATTTCTAGATTTATTTTTGCAGTGTAGTCTATTTCCTTTTACACACATAGTCAGGTTGAAGGGAGGGGTAATTGGCTTTCTCATGTATTTGAATAATATAATTATCTATCCAAAGTTGTGAGGGCCCCATGACATGAAATTCCGCTTAGGGCCCCTGGATCTGTGTTTAATAACAACTCCGCTTTTCTTCCCAATCCCAGTTCTATCTTTCCTTCACAACAAGTTATTGTACAACATATTTGAATTCATACATCAGTGCAGCTCTGGTGCTATTTATAGTTTTTACGTAATCTAAACGTTGTTCCAGAGCTGTATTAATTCAGTTGTAAACATATTATCCGCCACTAGTGGGCACTCTCAATTCGCAAAACAGGTCTACAGTGTTATCCTGCCAAGTTGCAAAAAAAAAAAAAAGATATCCATTTGTATATTAAGCCAAGTGTAACCTAAGTAACAAAAGACAAAAAAGTAAATTTCTCCATTGTGAGATCAATAAAGAACTATCTAACTTGATATTGATACATTAAGCTTTATGCAATTGTAAGTCTTGTGTTAACGCCTTCATAGAGGTCATGCACAGTATTTTAATCTAAATATAATGGAACCTTCAACATTGCAAATTGAGATCAAATCAATGAACAATTAAAACTTACCACTCATTTTGCTATATATATATATTTTTTTTTTCTAGCAGTGAACCGAAATTTGTTTAGTCCTTCATGTGAAATGTGACATGTGTGGGAATCCTGTGCATCTAATTATAAAACTTATCAATTTCACGAACTTGCAGGGCAGTTTTTGAGCATTTCCGTGACTGTAACCCTGAAGAGAGTTGGAAAATTGGGATGTTAGAAGTGTGTGAAGAAAATTGGGAACCAACAATTTAATATAGGCTACTCGCTCCCTCTTCCATTGTCTGTAAATAATAAATAAATAAGAAGGTAGTCGAATATCGCAGCTCAGAATGGTAAATTTAGGGAAAAGCGACGTCCTTGTACCCGGTCCCAGTACGACCAGTAGGTGGAACAGTTGAACAAGGATCCTTCTGACTGCGGGAAAACTCCAGGGCTGACGGTGTTGAAGTGTGGGAGAGAAAAACATTTTGATAAGGGGTTAATGAAACAGTCAATGGAGTGAGAGAGCTGCAACAGGCGGAAACCTCGTGGGACCGGCCCTGAGCTCTGCAGCACGTGTGAGTGAATCCTTCTTCCTGTACGCTCCGCTGTTAACCTGCCTATGAAGGGTCACTTCACTGAGCAAACCCCACTTCAGCTCTGGAGTGTGCATGCCTTTAACTAATCTGTGTCGGAAAAGACGGTCACAGTAGGCCAGGCCTATGCTCTGTCAGCCGGGTGTTAGTCATTTTCTAAGTGATTTTGGAATAAACTTTTAGCCCCCACTCATGACACACGCCTAACCTATTTCGGTGTCAAGAATATTCCAATACCAAAATACGTTATTGGTCAAAAGATCACAAAAGGATGTCAACAAGAAAAAGTAGACCTAATATCACTGAAATCTATTTTCCCAATTATATATTTTCCAACAATATCAAAGGAAATCTTCAAGCATACAATTTAAAAGCCCTGTTACATGTTTTTTTTTCTAGTGGCGGAATGGATTTAGTTTGTCCTGAAGGTCAAAACAAGATCTTTGTGTATGCTTCACTCTCTAAAGCCTTTTTATCAAACAATGTACTGAAGGACGAAATATACACACAAAGACAACATCTTTTTGTGTTTTCTTTACATTCTCAAGGAAAGGAAAGGGGAAGGGAATCTTATTTGTATAGCTCTTTTCATATGACACAAGTCACAGCCAAAGCGCTTCACACATGAAAGGGAGGGGGGTTCATTCACTCCATGCTGATGGTGGTAAGCTACATTTGTAGCCACAGTTTCCCCTGGGGTAGACTGACAGAAGCTCCGACCACCACCAACCACTCACACATACAGTAGGCATAGGGTGAAGTGTCTTGCCCAAGGACACAACAACCGTCAGGGCCAAACTAGGCAACAGATTATCGGGCAAAGGGACGGACACAATAGGCTACTCTTTCACATGTAAAGACCAAATTAAAACAGATCCATCTTTTAATATGCTTTTTTCAGTAGGACATGCTGTTTCGGTGTTCTTAGGTACTATGGACACCTCTCAAGGGCCAAATCAAACCCCTTGATGGGCCGAATTTGGCACACGGGCCGCGTATTTGGCACCCCTGTTCTAAAGCCTTTTTATCAGTGAACTAGTAGGTACAGTAGATATTGTTTACATTACTTTAGTAGCAGCCTATTGCTCTTGTGAAATGTGCTTAAAACATGTGACATGCGAGGGAACGCTCCGAATGAGTTAGGATCGCAACTAACAATTCGAAATGTATGATCTCCCTTTTCCAGTCCCTGTTTCATTGCTAACCTTCCATTTAAAGTCCAGGTTCACTCAAGATTGGAGTGAAAGTTGTAATTGTGAGTAAATATAGAATGTAATATGTAATGGGGTGGACGAAATAAGCTTTGGCCGAACTGCTTACTCCTTTTCAGACATTGATATAAACATTTCCTTTTGTTCATCGTAGGCAAAAATTCTTCAGTCTTCATCTGTACTCCATAGTTGAAGTGTAGGACGTTTCGATCTTACTCCAAAGATCATCATCAGCTACTGAAGGCCTGGAGCACGCTGTGGGTTTACGCTCCAGGCCTTCAGTAGCTGATGACGATCTTTGGAGTAAGATCGAAACGTCCTACACTTCAACTACGGAGTACAGATGAAGACTGAAGAATTTTTGCCTACGACGGACAACTCCTGTACGACTGAGAACCTTCACAAACGTATTTCCTTTTGTTGTTCCTTTTTAATGCCTTGAAATGTCAGGGTAAAGTTAAATAAACTGAATAAATACAATAATAAAGTCACATTTGAAGGTTTTCAGTTTAATGCCATGCTGCTATTATTCCCAGATTTCTAGACGACACATTCCTCAGCTCTATGTGTGTTTTATTACTAGTCTTTTCAGGATATGCCTGCTCTCAGTGTCTTTGGCATACCATCACAGATCTCTCAATATCTGGAGGACATAGTTAATTGCATAGTAATAAATGAACATAATTGGATTGTTTATGGATTTTCCACACAAGCTTTTGATCACATATCATACAGTACAGGCTGTTGTTGCCATTTATTTGGGTTTATTTTTGCTTCACCATGACGACCAGCAGCAGCCACCATTGTTTTTCATGCAAAGCGTTTTTCCCTGACAGTTCCAGCCAAACGCCCCGCTCCTCCCACGTCGCACATGCTCACACCTACCCTCGTCCTGTTGCTGCTGGACCAGAGAAATGCATATTTGAAAGCTTACCAACCACTTTCTCCCTGACTCTGGCTGCGCACCAACTGAACTGCAGCCCCTCCTGGCCCATTACCCCGCACATAAATGCAGCCGAACCCCAAATTATGGTGAGCCGCGTGCAAAGTTAGTTTTGCTTGGGAAAACCAAACTGCCATCTTTAATATCATAATGTTACCAAATTATATGCCTCTAATTGGAAACCGTTTGATCACACGGCTCCGGCATCTGGAAAGCTAGCGTGTGACCTTAGCAGGCTTTTTTCTCATCTCCTAAAGTATGACCTTTGCTTCTGACCCGACATAAATTAAGGAAACCACTTTACACCAAGGGGAGGGCCCCGCCGCTAGTCACACCCTACATGTAGCCAACAGAAACATTTGGAGACGTTTCACAGCAGGCTATGGTGTAGGTCTCTCGGATGGGCAGATACAAGGCAGCTGAATGTCAAAAGAATCAACACCACTCAGTAGTTTTCACAAATCTATGGTCAGGACAAACTGTGATGACATCAGATGCAAGTTTGACTAATACCCTTTGCCTATTCCAGTAAAACTAACAATTTGTATCAGCCCTTTTTCTCCGGCTCTTGAAAGTTTCCTCAGAATTTGATTAATATTGGGAGTACATTTTGTTCCACACCAAAAATGAACACTTTTCTTCCAGTAGGCAGCAGCTACATTGTCTTTCCTAGTTACACTGGATAAAATACAGCTGTTGAGCTTTCTTTTACCACAACCACTTATTACAGAAGTAATTACAGAACAGATACACTATTGAAAATGGCTACTAAACACTAGACATGTGCAAAGAAAGTGATAGATTCTTCTGTGGTGAACATTTTGAAAAGATGCAGCGATTTACAAATTGTATCAGCCGTCCTGCCAACGAATTCCTATTTATTTGCGAGTGTGTGTGGGAGCGCTCGGGTTTGCTGTGATAAAACACATAGTAAATCTTCTGAATCTGCACATCCTTGAGTGTTTCCCCCAAACTCAGCCAGTTAGCACGTCCTAGCTCTGACAGTATTATTTTGCAGATGTGCAAAGTGCAACAGTGTCAGATTACCGCAGTAATAAAAACGAAATGGATTTAATTAGCTCCTGACGCCTTGAGAGCACTGGAGTTGGTTGTTTTTGCTAATACACTTGAATCAGGCGTACTCTTCTGGGCTTTTATGCCAGTGTTTGTTGGGGTTGGCTCTCAGCAGCGGTCCATGGCGGAGCTCGCGGGCTCATTACAACACAGCTAAAGCCCGTAACTCCTGCCCTGCCCTCAAAGAATGACACCTTTTCCTTCATTAACGGGCGAATAAAAGGAGCTAGCCACATTTTCCATTCAAACAAAGAAAAAAAAAGCTTCTGCTCCGGTTCTCAACATGTTACCTGCCATTATCTTTGCCTGCTTTCTTCTTTGTACATTTATCAAATCTTTTTTGTTGATAGAATGTAGTAGATAGATGGGTCTGAAGTAGGGCTGTCACTAACAATTATTTAGGTAATCAATTAATCAGCCGATTATTTTTACGATTAATCGATTAATCGGTTGGTGCAAAAAGGTGCATGGAAAGTGTAATTGTTAAAAGCTTTTTGCACATGAAGCTAAAGTGACTCCGTTTGAGGACGTCTTGATGGAGTAAAGTTAAAGCTAATGTTTGTAGGATGCTCTTTGTACAAGTTCCACATGTCATTCCTCATTTGAAAGCTAAGAACCTCTAAAATTCACTCTGGGATTGTAAAAGTGAGAGCGAGAGAGTCCTCTTTCTGCTCGGATTAGATTATGATCCAAGATTTGGAACAACCAGAGCAAAAATATTTGCAAAAAAAACTTCTAGAACCAATGCCTTCAGAGTCAACATAGTTTTTTCACAAAAAATACAAAATTTTGATGTAATTCTTCCTCTGTCTGAATCTGTATATCCCAGAAACGATTAATCGATTACTAAAATAGTTGACAACTATTTCAATAATCGATTAGTTGACGATTAATCGATTAGTTGTTTCAGCCCTAGTCTGAAGGTCCACTTTCTACGATGACTTGTTTCATACGTTATATAGACTTAAAAAGGGGGGTCTTCTTAAAATAAATTGACAATATTTCTGTATTTTTGGAGTACTTTAACCAGTGTTTAGATCTTTAGAGTGTCATTATATTTCTCAAATTCGTCTTAGGGGCCAGAGGGTATATGCTCGAGGGCCTTGGCGTTGCCTACCCCTGCTATATACTCTATCTAAATAAACAACATCATGATCACAACAACAAACACTATCATGATTACAGATCTCTTTAGACATATTCTGAAATGCATATCAGTGGTTCCCATTAAACAGGAGACTGTCGTGGCCCCGTAGTCTAATTTTGTCCCTCGTGATCTGAAAATAAAATGCTGAATAAAGTGGCATAAAAACATATACTTGAATGAATGAGTACTTTATTTCGAGCCATGACAAACAAAGAACAACAAAAAAAAGGAAAAGAAACAATACATAATACACAAAACATACTGTATTTGTATTCTTAACAAAAATGCAGCTCGAAGAGGAGTGGGAAGAAGTCAAGACTTTTTAACTCCCACCCCCTATTTATTATTCTAAATTAAATTAAATTATGTGGTTGCTACAACTTACTTAGCTTAGTCATTGGTATCTTTACACAGTTATATTGGTTACATTTGCACATTTCTACATGAAATGCTACAGTTGCAATACTTTCAATCCACAACTACATTCACAATAATATACACTTGATTTGAAGTGTATGGATAATACATTTATATTACTATTATTACTATTATTTCCTTTTTACTTCTTGCTTCTTAAATTATCATGAAAATATAACAGTATACTAATCAAAAATCGTTTTTTAAAAGGTTAATATAGTAAGCAGTGGTGGAAAGTAACAAGGTAAAAAGTACTAGTACACATAAAAAGTACAAATTACAGGTTCTTTTACTTAATGATGAATACTTTTTACTTTTACTTGACTTCATTTTAGAGCCTGTGTCTGTACTTTCTACTCCACTCCATTTTTGAACTGGGTTAAAAGTAAAAGTATTTTATTTTCAAAGTGACCTCTCCATAATGACTTGGTTTAGTGCTTTACTTGTTTAGACCTTGTTCAAACCTTATTTAGATCAGATTCAAGCCTGGTTCAGACCTAGTGTAGACTCCTGGTTTACTCCTGGTTTAGTCTTGGTTTAGTCCTGGTTTAGACCTTGTTTAGTACTGGTTTCGACCTGAGTTAGTGGTTTGCTTGTTTAGACCTGGTTTGATTCAAATGATTTTTAAAAATCCAGCAAATTAAACTCTTACAAATACTTTTACTTTTTACTCATGAAGCACATTTTATCTGACACTTTTACTTAAGTAAATCATTGGTCCTGTATCTGTACTTTTACTTAAGTAAGAATATGGAGTACTTCTTCCACCTCTGATAGTAAGCAAGTAACATTTAGTCTTCAAAAATTGTATCAACTATTGATGCCCTCTAGACATGAACCACTTTGGTTCTTGTATTACATGGACCAAAGCTTCTCAGCCTTTTGATATTTTCCCCAAATTGTGCAGCTCCAGCTCAACACTTTCCACATATATTTTATATATTCACTTCTCTGCTTCACTAACTCTACTAGCCACATGTAAATATCCTCATAAATTGAACTGCAAAGGTCACTAAGTAACTTCCTCTCGTCTTCAGTCAACCACCCTACGGCTCTACTTGGGGTGTTTTTTTCTGACACGTGATACATTTCATAATCTGCTGGGCTCAGACGACACCAGTGCAAGTGTAGATCTGCGAATTCCTGCTCTCTCACCGGGCTTTAGCGGCTTCCTCATATGCAGCGCCCAGATGTTTATGCTGGAAATTGTTCACAGCGCAGACCTCTTTTGCTATTGATCTAATTCTCTTTCTTTAATTCGCAGTAGGAACCGTTTTCTACACGCACCCTTTATTCTCCGGGGTGGTTTACTTTAGTGGTGGGGGCTTCTGCAAACGACAATGCGCCACTGTCTGACGGACCTGATGGAGTCGAGTAAATCGCTGGCCCGCGGTGCTAATAGGTAGCGGTGCAAAATCAGAAGTGGGACCACCCAGGAGCCGCAGCATCAAGTCAGATGTAGCGTGCAGCACTGTAGAGCCATCCTGGGACATTATAGCTCCCCATCTCACCCCCCCCTTCCACACACACACACACACACACACACACACACACACACACCAACCCGCTACTCCAGCTCGCTCTCCAAGCAACACAGGAAGGCCCGTCTGGCATTCACTGCGCACTGATTCATATTTGGCACTTCCATAAAGGTTCCAAGCTCCTGCAGTTGTTTTGGGCGTTTTGTCGACTGTTTTTGCTCCCCAATGGCTCTTTTGGAAAAACCTATAAACATCTCAAGCCAACAGGAGCATGTGCCTCGCTCTCACATAGGGATCTTTGGTTGTCTTTGCGAGATGTGAGTGAGTGAATTTGTTCCATGTACAAACAGGGAACATTGGAGCGCATTGAGGAGGGCTGTGAGGAGAGGTGTGAAGGTGGCAGTATGTGGGGCCTCTTGCTTTGTATAAGGGCAGATGAAACACAAGCAAAGCTGGAGGGGTGGGGGGGTGGACCCTCCAGCACACAATACGCAGCATATTGCTCAATAACAAGGCCCGGGCGAGTCCCTGTTGTAGCAAAACAACAGCGTACCTCAGGAGGAGGCCCCGGCACTGTGTGTGTGAAGAAGCCCGACAAACCTCCACTCTGCTGCGTTTCCGGTTAGGAATATGAAGCATGAACTGGGTGTTTCTTTTGACCTTGCGCATACTCTTTGGACAAACTAAAGTAGTTTTCCCCACGTGAATGTGAAAAGAAGTGAACTGAATTGCTAAGATGGCAATTTTGAGTGCAATATTTCTTGTTAAAATGAATGTTTAATGTTAAGATGCCTTGTTGGTCGAACCATGTCATTGTGTATCTGTGTGCCTGCCCTGTGGCCATTGCCCAGAGTTTATCTCATCAAAAGTTCATATTTGACATGCTCTAAACACCTTGGGAGTCATTTACCAAAAACATTTTCTCATTTACATATCAGATTTAGGATCCTAATACTGTAATACAGTGTTTCCCAACCAGGGGTACGGGGGTACGCAAGAGCTTAGCAGGGGGTACTTTGAATAATTTCAAATAAAAAAATAAAATTGTATTTTTGATTATTATGATCAAAGAACGTACATTTTAAAACATTTAACTGTAAAGAGTGAGAGTTTGAGAGCATTTAGCTGTCTTTTACCTGATAAATTGGAGTTTTTGTCATTCACTTTCTAACTAATCAACAAAACCATCGAAGCAGGGGGTACTCGGAGTATAAATGAAAGGCCCAAGGGATACGTGAGACAAAAAAGGTTGGGAACCACTGCTGTAATATATAATGCTATTTCATATTGTGGTTAGGTGCAACATGTACACAAATGGCTACTATTTTCCAGCTTGTACACGTTATTTAGCACCTGTCTTGATAAATGAACCCCCCCAATCCTAAATGTATTCTTTGCATCCTTGCTCATGCCAAACATCTACTTTACATGGTCACATTTTTAAAGTGCTTAAACCTATACATCAATAAGTCATTCATGCACACAGCAGCATAGGCAGTGTGGAAGTGGGCCGGGTGTTGTCTTGTCCAAGGACACAACAGCACTTAACACTGATGAGAGCAGCGATGGAACATTTTACTACCGCTGCAGAAGGATTCTCACAATTGATTGAACCTTTGATGACAGCCCTAGCTTGAAAAGGCAAAAACGGGATGAAAGACTCTCTTTATCAGAGGACAATAATTTGTTATCCAGTATCTAATTCACTGGCCATTTTTCTTACAGGAAATCATTTTCACTCGGACTTAGTGATGATCCAGTCATAATCGTTAAATCTACAGCGCACATTTGTTGTCAAATTTGCCCATATCTTCTCTACCCTGAGTAACCTCTGATTAACAGTGTTAAGTGCTTCACTTGTTGATTCAACTCAACTCTTTCAGATATTCTCAAATACTTCAGTTTTAAATATTTCCATGCCGTTTGTTGTGATTCAGTTGGACAATGCATTTGTCTGATTGGTTCATGGCGACAGTGGCGCAGATGGTAGAGCGTACGTGAGGGTCGTCTCATGACCAGAAGGTTGGGGGTTTGAATCCTGCAGGTGCAGTGTCGTGTCCTTGGGCAAGACACTTCACCCACATTGCTTAGCGCTTTGGATGACTTGTGTCATATGAAAGCACTATACAAATAAGAGTCCCTTTCCCCTTGAGTGCTTAATTTAGCTTATCTTGGAGAGATAAAACAAGGTCCTTGAGTAGTTTGTATAAGCATGTACTTTAGTTTTGGCTGTCCAGATTACAGAAAGATTTCCTTCTCCTTTATAGCATTTCCGTGTCTAAGTACTTCAGCCCTGTCTTTAAACTAAATGTATTCAAATAAATCTGTATTGGCAGAAAATAACAATATACAGAATTTCATATCTACAGTTTCAACATGGTATGAATGTGGTCACTAGTTCTGAAAAGGAGGTGCTTGTGCCAGAAAAGAGTTTATTCACACAGTGTTATCATGAGACTGTCTGTTTCTGCCATACGCCGTGTTATTGTTGACCTTTTTTTAAATCTATATGACAGTGTGCATTAGTGTTTATGCGGAGCTGCACTTCTCACATGTATTCCTCACAAAGACCGGCCTGTGCAGCGTGGATGAATTAGCGCTCTTGTGCCGGTGCGCACGCTGCCGGTTGTGGTGTTTGTGGTGCCTGATGTGTTAGCAGAGAAAACATCTCTGAGGCCAGGCCTGGGCTCCGGGCTGACCACTGACCACTGCAGGAGAGATGTCAGTGAGGCCTGTAGATCACTGTCTGTAAGGCAGAAATATGGAGTGTTAAGAGCAAATATTGTTACGTGTAAGTAGTGCATGATTTCATCTCCACACATTAAAATTATGGATTTATTTCTCCGAAGAACAGCCCCTTCGCTATAGCCTGAAGAACTAGCCACTCGTATGTTGTTTCTGAACGCTGGGGCATAGAGAACCCTCCTCACACCAAATCATTTCCACTGTGAGGTTTTAGAACGGGCCAATGACAACTGTTGGTGCATTTCCTCTCAAATATACACATATTACTCAGTGAACTTCATAACTTCATTTTGTGCTTTACCTGATGATTCTGCGCTTTTTCTCGGGTCCTGAATAGTAATGAAGTCCTCTTTCAACCATTTCTTTGTACACTTGTGCCTCCATGTTTGTTTAAAGGCGAGGCAGACCACGCGAAAGAGTTGTTCAAAAGACTGGCTCATATTGTTGTAATAAAGCCAGACACATATCTCATATTATCTACCACCGGTAATCACTAAGAGCCATCTTTTCACTAAAGTCATACAAACTTACGACGGTTTCAATCCTTTGACAAAATGTGACAAATATGTGTAAGAAAAATGATCTATTTATTTAAAATAATTGTTCAAAAGGTTGTTCCACAATAAATGAGAGGCTACATCTGCCTCACCAAATTATTATTCATGCAAAAACCTTTCACTCGTGGTTTCTGTTTGGATCATGTGCAGTTTTCTAGTGTTTAAATTGCATAAATATCAGACAGAAAAAGATCTATTAAAAAAATCACTGTTATTCCCACCCATTTGATATACAGTAAGTAGATCCATATTCTGCATGGAACAGGAAAGGATTGACCGGCCTAGGCTACCACTTTCCTAAAAAAAAAATCTACAACTACCTTCTGCACAGTGCTGGTCAGAGCAAAATATATGCCTCAAAACAAGTTGTACCGAAGAAATTGTGTTGTTGGAGTCTGAAAAGCTTTGTGATACTAGATACCACACTTTTATTGGACATCCATGTTGAATCTGGTCAGTTTTCTGTTACTGTACTGTACTGTTTGAGTTTGGGCCATTATTGGGCCTCATTCATGACACAAACTTACGCACAGATTTGTTCTTAAGCCCGACTTAAGAATTTTTTGGCATTCACAAAATTTGTTCTTAGCTGAAACAGTTCTTATCTGGAAGAACAAATCCTAAGAACAGTCAGGAGGACTCTTACACACAAAAAATCTGCAGTTTTAGAATATTATCACAGTCAAAATGGATCCAAAAATTGTAAGTCTTACACAGCATGAGTAACAATTTTCTAATATACAGCATATATATATTTAAATATATTTTTTGAGAGAATGAAAGTGATCAGAGGTGGTATAGAGCAGAGACAGTTAGTGTAAATCAGACTTTCACAGCTGAGGGCTGCAGCTTGTTAGTAGCTGCTCTGAAGCCCCGTTCAGACCAAAGACGCGTTATCGCTCATGACGCTCATTCTTGAACGCGCGAATCTGCCAAAGACGCCGCTTATAGACGCACATTGACGCAGCTACAGCTTTAACTCTGGCCCCTATTACATTGATATAGTGTGAGCACCGCTGACGTCATCATCTTCAGTGGCGCTCACAGTAAGCATCCGCCTGGCACTCCAGACGCCCGGGTTCAATCCCCACAGGTTACCATGTTTATTTTCTTTTCACTTTTCAGTATTATACTTCAAAATATAATACTGTTGTCCCAACACAAGTCTCACTGACAAAACTATTTATTTTTGTCAGTCCCCATGTTCAGGGGT
>OMNZ01089297.1:0-10352 GCA_900303255.1 Lesueurigobius sanzi
GAGCTGATGGTCGGCTCCCACTTGAGGTCCTGGGTGATTGTGGTGCCCAGGAAGTGGAAGGAGTCCACGATGGAAATGGGGGTGGAGGAGTCTGTCAGTGTGAGGGGGGACGGAGGGGCAGTGACTTTCCTGAAGTCCACGATCATCTTCACTGTCTTTTGGGCGTTCAGCTCCAGGATGTTGTGGCTGCACCAGGACACCAGCCGATCCACCTCTCTCCTGTAGACAGACTCATCACCAGGACACCAGCCGGTCCACCGCTCTCCTGTAGACAGACTCATCACCAGGACACCAGCCGGTCCACCTCTCTCCTGTAGACAGACTCATCACCAGGACACCAGCCGGTCCACCTCTCTCCTGTAGACAGACTCATCACCGTCCGAGATGAGCCCGATGAGGGTAGTGTCGTCCGCAAACTTAATCAGTTTTACGGACTGGTGGCTGGAGGTGCAGCAGTTGGTGTACAGGGAGAAGAGCCAGGGGAAAAGTACACAGCCCTGATGTGAGCCCGTGTTGATAGTCCGAGTGTCCGAGACAGTCTTCCCCAGCAGCACATGCTGCCTCCGATCTGTCAGGAAGTCAGTGATCCACTTGCAGAGGGGGTCGGGCACGTTGAGCTGGTAAAGCTTGTCCTGGAGAAGTCCTGGGAGGATGGTGTTGAAGGCAGAGCTGAAGTCCACGAAGAGGATCCTGGCATAGGTACCCGGGAGTCCAGGTGCTGCAGGGTGAAGTGAAGGACCAGGTTGACTGCGTCATCCACAGACCTGTTGGCTCTGTAGGCAAACTGCAGCGGGTCCAGGAGGGGGGCGGTGATGGACTTGAGGTAACACCAAGGCGACCGTCCGCGGTGCCATCTTGGAATGTTACACAGTGTAACTTTAAATAGCACAACTGCCATTTTGCCCCGGCCCAGAACAAAGACTCTAATTAAAAAAATTGTAAATAAGAAAGGTCATAAGTGGGGCTATGGCAGTCCGGACCACTGTCCTGAGGAGTGGCCAAAGTTTAAAGAGGCCTTTGGATTGTGTGTTTACCAATCTGGCAAGAGCGAGAAGAAGCTTCTGAAGATAGAAGCAAATTGTCCTCAACTCACAAACCCAGTCCAGTTGACAAAATTTGAAAATCTCTATTACAAAGAATAATCTCATTCCCTGGATAACTGAGTGAGAGCCATCGCAAACATATCAGTAAAACGGTAAAAGGATTGTAAAATGGAGGCTTTCACATTTTCAGCAGTCATCAGACGATAGGTTGTGTTCTCGTGACATCACAACATTTTAAAGAGCCTATACGTGCATTTCTGTCACACAACCTCAGTGGTCATGGCCGCCATTTTGTTGACCGCTGTGACCCAGTCTATCAGCCTATGCGTCTCTATGCCTGTTTTATATCTATGGTCTGGACTGACTGAACTCAAGATGCTACATCTGAAAATGACACCTCAGACAGACACACAGTGCCGATATTTAAAGAAAACCAAAATCTTTGGATTTTATCCTTATCAACCGCCTGGAGAGTTACTGACTCAACTTCAAAGCAGCAAAGCCTGCCATGGATAACATTTATGACCATCAGATCACATTAGCTACCGCTGCTGCTCACCAGCAACAAGCACAAACCTCTCCATGAGGATGCCCTGACCCACAGTCTAAACACAGTGACAGAGGAAAGAGCTGAGCTATTACTGCATTTTTTTAAATAGGATCATAGATCCTATTATAGACTTTTTTTTTTACTATTGTTTACAATGTAAGGCTACATGCGCTAGCCGTTAGTGGTAGCATCTGAGGCACTGTTTACACTACAGTAAAAAACCACAGAGGATCTTCCATGTGTTAATTTAGACTCAGGAGTGGAAATAGATCTTTGGCCTGTGTGGGAGCCTCCTGCTCTGTATGGTGGTCTCCTACTCTGTGTGGTAGCCTCCTGCTCTGTGGTAGCCTCCTGCTCTGTGTAGTAGCCTCCTGCTCTGTGTGGTAGCCTCCTGCTCTGTGTGGTAGCCTCCTGCTCTGTGTGGTAGCCTCCTGCTCTGTGTGGTAGCATCCTGGCTGCTGTCACTAGCTGCATGTTTTCCTTGTAAAGACTAGAACCATGCACTGTTATCTTCGTGAGCATTCATCAAAATGACATACAAATATGGTGGTCAATCAGCTGTCCTTTATGTTCATCTTGAGTGAGTAGTGATACTGTATTACTGATTGTTGCAGTGATAGTATAGTGTTGTAGTGTGGCATATTTCCGGTTTGGCCATCAATAAGATGGCGGATACAACTATGTGTGATGTCTAAGGTAACTCATGTAAAGTTTAAAATTGAGGTGGAGGGCAGTAACTGAGAAGAAGAAGAAGAAGAAGAAGAAGAAGAAGAAGAAGAAGAAGAAGAAGAAGAAGAAGAAGAAGAAGAAGAAGAAGAAGAAGAAGAAGAAGAAGAAGAAGAAGAAGAAGAAGAAGAGCTTGATTTATATAGCGCCTTTCACATAGTCACAAAGCGCTTTTACATGGGACGAGTTTTGCATTCACTCCATACACGATAATAGTAAGCAGCTGCCCCGAGATTTGTGATTTTTTTCGGGAAAATACATCTCGAAAGACTCCAATCACTAACGTTCGGCTCGACTCATCCATTTGTGCGGACCAATGACGTATTGGTATGATGTCGCACCAAACGCGAAGAATAACAAATATGGCTACGTCTAAGGACTTTCTTTCGGATGCCGCAATTGACTCACTTTTAGCTAAAATGCCAACCACTTCTGCTTTGAAAAGGGAGCAAAGAGACGTTTGTGCTCATCGCCTGACTGGATTCGCCAAAAGTATAGTAGGCGGGGAATAACGGACGTTTCACCGAATTATCTTGATGTTTTGCTGCAATGGTTCCTCCCTTTCACGAATGGATTGAACGAAGGCAATCCCTGATAATATGTAGAACTGTTGCATATCAATCTGGCACATGCCAGGTTAGTCTTTTTGTACATTTCTTTCAAAACTGTTTCGCTCCCATAGAGTTTATTGGCATCTGTTCCAACTGAAACAGGTTTGGTGGTTCAGGGATCAGCTGGTTAGTTCTGTTTGTTTCAAAGTTGCAAAAACCTATTGTGTTGTTTACTGCAGTGGCTCCGTTAGTCACACACATATGCCAGAGCTGTGAATAAGAATATGCAGCGGCAAAATACATTATGGAACAAAAAAGTAATTCACAGCGTATGTTTCACACAGCAGCACTACGACTTAATGTGACTGCGTCCTTCTATCATACACTTACTGTCAGATTATAATAGCACATCCTCAAACACAGACCAGGGGCCTCATTTATAAAGCCTGCTTGCGCCATACGTGGGGTTTGTAAAACTCTTACTAGACATGGAACTTATCATGTTTATCTCTACAGTTGTTACTTTCTTGTTTTAATATTTACTGCAACGCAAAGCACAAACAAAACAAAAGCACAAACAAAGAGAAAGTGTCCAGATTTAATCAAGGGTGGGCCAAGATGCAAATAAAAAAACAAAATAAATAAATACATACTTGGTTCATATGTGTCCAATGTATTTTGCAGTTTGTAACTAAATTATTGATAATTCCTCTGATTCCTGTTTTTATCAATTATCTTGATTCCTAATAGATAAAAAATAGACTATATTATGTAAAAGTAGCTATATTTTGTATGTACTTTTCTGTATGTAGTTTTAAATTTAAACAGGGCTAATACAATTGTAAATGCAATTGTCATGAATGAATGAAATGATTTCACAAGAGCAGCACACACAGATTTCTAATAATCTATTATAATAAACTATAATCAAATAATAATAAATGCTCCTTTGACTTGCCCATGGCATGTGTGAAATACATGCAGGTTGGCCTACATGCCCCTGCTGTTACCTGGGTGAAGTTGTCCAGAGCCTTGAGCAGGTTGGCCTACATGCCCCTGGTGTTACCTGGGTGAAGTTGTCCAGAGCCTTGAGCAGGTTGGCCTACGTGCCCCTGGTGTTACCTGGGTGAAGTTGTCCAGTGCCTTGTGCAGATTGGCCTACGTGCCCCTGGTGTTACCTGGGTGAAGTTGTCCAGAGCCTTGAGCAGGTTGGCCTACATGCCCCTGGTGTTACCTGGGTGAAGTTGTCCAGAGCCTTGAGCAGGTTGGCCTACATGCCCCTGCTGTTACCTGGGTGAAGTTGTCCAGAGCCTTGAGCAGGTTGGCCTACATGCCCCTGGTGTTACCTGGGTGAAGTTGTCCAGAGCCTTGAGCAGGTTGGCCTACGTGCCCCTGGTGTTACCTGGGTGAAGTTGTCCAGTGCCTTGTGCAGATTGGCGTGCATGCCCGTGGGTGGCTCGTTGGTAATCTTGATGCAGTTCTCCAGGATGCCCTGTGGTATGATGTGGCCCTCTGCTGAGGAGGAGGGCTCTGCGCTCACAAACACCCTGAATCCATCATGGCTGCCCTGAGCGTGCTGCTCCAGCAGTTTCTCCAGCATGCCCAGCCAGCGTGCCACCAGGTGGATGTTCTGCACACAAAGGGTTAAACTGGTTTAATGTGTAAACAGTGTAATGGACACATCTGCATGAGAACCACTATTCAATATATATTTTTATTAATGTAGTCAATTGATTATTTTTAAGAATTAAGAATAATCCCACTTTTAAAATGTAATTTTAGTACATGCATT
Organism: Lesueurigobius sanzi; assembly: GCA_900303255.1. Classification (NCBI taxonomy): domain Eukaryota; kingdom Metazoa; phylum Chordata; class Actinopteri; order Gobiiformes; family Gobiidae; genus Lesueurigobius; species Lesueurigobius sanzi. The sequence goes on from OMNZ01089297.1 coordinate 4,663, forward strand.
AATCCTAACAATTGTTGGTGCTGCTCACATTCACACACAGGCAAGGTGTGTGAAGTGTCTTGCCCAAAGACGAAGCATGAACAACCTGGGCCAGAAGGCTCATTTTAAAAGCAACAAAGGCAACTATTCCATAATAACATTATGGATATAACTTGTGTAGGTTCTCAGTCGTACAGGAGTTGTCCATCGTAGACAAAAAATCTAGGGGAGAGTGGGCTAAGATAAGCCACTTTTTATGCATGTTGTCCTGGGCTTATATACACAGAAATAGATTTAAAACATATATCTTTATTTCAGAATGAACTTCTATCAAATTAAGTGATCAGAATGCATAACTGACAAAGCTGCCCAAAGAAAGGACTTCTCAAAAAAAAGTGCTCCATTGGCTCAACTTGCCCCAGGTTAGGGGTAAGTTGAACCAAGGCAGTGGGTAAGTTGAGCCATCTGATGGTAAAGTGAACATCTATGTAAACTTTAACATACTGCGCTACCAAAGAATTGAAACAGTTCTGTTCATCTGGTACTGTATTAAACATAGAATAAATGAGTCTCTGCCAACCTACTGAGACATGTTTCTTACACTTCTTACCAGCTAAACCATTCTCTCTCCAGTTGCTGGGTGTAGGAATATTATTTCTTTATCTAATTCTAATGCCAGTTCACGACTTTTCCCCGGAGTAAGGCCATGGAACTGTGCAAGCAAGCTTCTTGATATGTCTGCTAGCTACTTCTCCACCTCCTCTGAGGAGACTCTCTTTGCTTCTGCTGTTCCACCGTACCCTACTGTTTTTACATCATTCACATCCCTCTTTTTCATGTACCTTCTGAATGTTGACCTGTCAATATTTCTCTCCTTTGCCACTGTTCTGATAGACTTTCCACTCTTGACATCATTGACTACTCTCTCCTTTTCACTAGCAAGGACCACGCCACAACTATCTTGCAGTTAAGAATGTTTATTGACGAGGAAGATTGGTGGCTGAATGGAGATGTGGGTGGGGGGATAGTCTCGTAGTGCACCCAGCTGTTTAGGACCCCCCTCCTGGGCAGAAGGAAGACAGTTAGAGGGAGGGAGGGGTCGAGAGTTTTGAGATGAACAGTGTGGAAGGTGCTTGACTGGTTTAAATAAGGCGTCTGGGTAATTGGAGGCGTAGATGAGCAAGGAGTGGTTGGAGAAGAGCGAGTGATTGGTTGAGGCGAGGACCTGCTCCTGAACTTAGTCAATAGATATTAACTCCATCTCATCAAGGGGTGTCGATCCCCAACTTGTTTTCCTCTTGTAGGTAATCGGCATGATACCTTTTCTACAATGGATAACGTTATGACAAACACATCAAACCAGTTGAGTATAGTCAAGTGAAATAGCATTTTATACATCAAAGTCTTAACTGAATTCAGTGGCTTAAGGGGGGTAAGTTGAACCATTGGCTCAATTTACCCCATAGCCTTTGGCTCACTTTACCCCATAGGCACCATTTTGTAAAAAGAGGGCTAGTTTACAAATTCAGGCTAATTTTTAGTGAAGTGATTCACATGATTTCATACGTTGAACAATGTAGGAACCAACATGTAGGAAATATCATTTTATTCCCAGATAAATTTGCTTTGATAAAACTCATTGAACCTGAAATGCAGAAAATTTACTTTGACAAGCAAAAAAAGGCTTTTTGTGTAAAAAAAACATACTTACCCCTTCTCCCATGTGCTTCTCCTTGTCACAGCAATATTGAAATGATCACTGCTTCCTGAATGTATGGTCACATGACAAAACATGTGCACTGTTACCCAGATAAAAGGGGTGGGTCAACTTACCCACTGGCTCAGCTTTCCCCACTCTCCCCTACTCTGTAGTTGAAGTGTAGGACGTTTCGATCTTAGTCCGAAGATCGTCATGAGCTACTAAAGACTTGAGCACGCTGTGGAGCTTTTAAGAGTGAACCAGAAGAAGGAGTAACCTCTAAGTGCCTCCTCTCTTGGTGCTAAAAATAGGAGAACATCTTAGCCTATTCATACTTAATAGGAATTATGAATATGAATATTTCAAATATCCACTCCTCCACCTTGGCGGTTTGACCGAATAATTCTCGGAGCTATGTTGTCAGAGGCTTGGTCTCCCTTGCAACCAGGTCCTATGGGTCAGACAAAGAGCAGTTCAGCCTTTCGGCTTTTGGGACGGCAGCAACGCTCCAAACGCCAGATTTGGACGCCTGTGTATTTTCAAGAGAGACGCTGGTGGGGCTTCTCTGTTGCAGATGGTCTTACTAATGGCATATCCCTTCTCTTCTATGTGGTTTCCCTGCTTCCTGCTCCTCCTTGGCCCTCTTTCATGTCCCCGCTCTTTTTTTCTTATTATATAGAATAGAATATCAGAATATGTTGTCAATGAAAGGTTTCACAGACTATGAATTTTCTTCGGCGTACTCGTGCAACATGAGACATAAACCTTTGCTAATGATAAATAATAAACAATAAACTATGGAAAATAAAGAGAATATATAAGAATATAAGGCATTCATAAAAATGGAATAAGGTTAAAAAAAAAAAAATCTAATAAAACAGCACAATGACAGCTGCATAAATGGGTGGATTTAGCAGGGTTTTTAGAGTGTGGACATACCACTTAGTGCAAATGGGACAGGTTATTCGGTTTACAGCGTTATTAAGTGTTCATGGCTCTGAATAAGAGTTATTAAATGTCCATTTGCCTGACACAGAGTTATTAAGTGTTCATGGGTCTGATACAGAGTTATTAAGTGTTCATGGGTCTGATACAGAGTTATTAAGTGTTCATGGGTCTGAATAAGAGTTATTAAATGCCCATTAGTCTGACACAGAGTAATTTAGTGTTCATGGGTCTAACAAAACGTTATTAAGTATTCATTAGTGTGACATAAAGTTATTAAGTGTTCATGGCTCTGATACAGAGTTATTAAATGTTCGTGGGTCTGAATAAGAGTTATTAAATGTCCATTAGTCTGACACAGAGTTATTAAGTGTTCATGGGTCTGACACAGAGTTGTTGAATGTTGTTAAGTGTTCAAGAGCCTAATAGTGGAGGGGAAGAAGCTGTTCTTGGCATTCACCAAGAATAATAAAGAATAATAAAAATTTTAAAAAATGAACGGCTCCCTATGAGGACTCGGCTCTCGTTGTTCACAGTGAAGAGCCGTTCAAAAGATTTGATTTGTTCATGAACGTCACATCACTACCCACAACACCAAAACCACTGTGGAGGACTACGCAACACAGTATTAGTGGACAGTCAGTTCTGTGTCAAAGCGACACTTAATTGGACCCAGCTCCCAACCCAACTTTGAGAATAGTTTAACGGCGATATTTTTTTTATCGCATGATAAGAGTATCACAGTGACGCAGCACAATAACGCCGATAACGGCCCACCACTGGTTATGACACACAGCCAAAAGCTGCCATTAAAAATATTATCTCTTCTCCTTGCCCTGACTTTGATGTGGCACTAAATTAAATGATACACAGCACTCCAGGTAAGTGACTTTAATCTTGAGCTCTGCTCATTCATGTGCAAGAGGGAGACGAGTGTGGATGGTAATGATGTCAACTCCAAGACCAAATTATTTTTAACAGCTCAACACACTAAAATAAACGTATTTATGATAAGATTTTGATAATATACTGAGAGTAGAACTACAGTTTTAGAGTAATGAAACTGAACAACTCATTTTGGTATAAAGTTCATTTGACAACAGGTTGGATTCATGTAAAATCCTAACATTATGTACATGGAGGAAGTGGAGAAGAGGGCATTACAGTACTTCTAGTCTTTGGTTCAGATGATCAGCTTTGTGACAATGAAGAAACAGGAAGTACACATCAGTGCAGTAGACGCAAACATCCAGTTTAGTGAATTTCTCCTTTGTGAGATCAATAAAGTATTATCTTATCTCATCTTATCTTACATGTGAGGATGCCACACATTCTTGGGTTTTGAAGTGACCATAGGAGAACATGGACAGCTTCAGACAGAAGTCCACAGTAAATTCACTTTGGCTATATCAGAATGGCTGCACTTTCCCTTTATAGTGTACTATCGTGGTCACGCCATTCTGTAGGGGTGTCCGAATGTAACGACAGAAAAAAGTAGTGCACTCAAAATTTCCCATAATGCGCAGTGAGCAGCAATGGTTACTAAACGGGTCAGTATAGACCACAATGGACTGCGGGTGGAGGTAAATAGCCAACAGTGGCAGGTCTACTGCATGGACTCAACACAAATGAATGAAACTGTCCAAAACGCTGCTTTAGTGGAGTGTATTATGGAGTGAAAAGTTGCTAAAGTTAGCTCTGACCTTTAGCTTGAGCTCGATAGCTTCCTCTCAGGCAAAAATGCAACAATCCAAGCCATTTCATTCATTATTGTGAAATCCATGTTGAGTAAAACTTATGACTAAAATATATCCATAAATAATAAACTTGAATTTGTTCGGTCTTGGTCACAGAATTTCATTAAAGTGGCGTTTTGAAAACATTTAGTGGATGTAGTGTAACCCTGGGCTGCAAGATGAATTGTCGTGAGATCTGAATTTTCAGTCTCACAACAAATCCATCTTGAAAGACGGCAACTGATAGATGCGTCTCATAACAACCAGTGGTTCGGACCAATGACATGCTGCTGTGTAGCTTGGGGCGGGACATGTAGGTATGACAACAAAAAAAAACATGGCTACCTCGGAGGACTTCGTAGTTGCCGCAATTGACTCTATTTTAGCTGAAATACTGACCATTTCTCATTTTAAAAAAAGAGCAAGGGGAAGCTCTTGTGTGTTTGTAGATGGAAAAGATGTTTGTGCTTTCCCTCCCAACTAGATTTCGTGCTGTGGGTGATACGTCACATGACATGATACTATGCTATGATTTAGGAAGGCGTGTACTAACTGGGGCCCAATCAGCTCAAAGTATTGTACTGATTGTCCCTCCTTTTCACAGACAATCTGCACAGGAGTCTTTCCAGTTTGATAATATGTAGAGCTCAATTTAGAGTGCTACATGTATCAATCTGGCTTCTGCCAGGTTAGATGTAGTGCACGTTCTGTTGACATTTCGGGCATGGAGCTCCCTAGCTCAGAAACCTCATCTTCCAAAATGTAAAACAGCATTCGGCAGCTCAGCGTTCTCAAGTGTGGCCATTAGACACTGGAATATGTGACCAGACACGGAAAGTAGGGACACACGTCGATTCTGGAGCATTTTGAGTTATTGACAGATTCTGAAAGTGTAGTCTCCAAGCTTTCCAACAATATGTAACACATGGAAATCTGATAATATTTCGACAGGTCCATGGTCCCACCCCTGCCATACACACTCCGTTGCTAATCTGAATAAGCCCAATAGTCAGCCCCAGAGCACGTTGGCTTTCCTGGGAGTTCATTGGTTTACATCGATTCATGCATGGAAACAGAACACATGAAAGAAACTCGCTCACATCAATGGAGTATAAGGATATTCTTTGTTTCTTTGGTGACTTGGGAAACAGGACTTACAGACTTACAACTGGAGACACAAGATGAAGGTGAATTTGTAAAGACGCTATGAAGACATCAGGAGGCAAGAGTCTTTGGTCTGGTGAGGGGAACATTATACTCAATGTAATGTTGATTCTGTGGGTATTTGCTGATATGTGGCTACATGTTTCTTTTTAGTCTGAGGAGCAGCA
>OMNZ01089298.1:5989-17487 GCA_900303255.1 Lesueurigobius sanzi
ATGTTCTGATTTGTGGCGTTTGTAGCATGAAAAATGTAGTATTTGGGCATTAAAATGGTATTAAAAGCATTAAATTCAACTTGCTGCTACTAGTATAAACTCTGTACTTTTTTGAAAAGTAACTAGTAATTTGTAACTAATTACTTACCCAACACTGTTCGTGACGCCCTCAGGGCACGTTTTCCATTCAAACTACATAGAAAACATGCCTTCAACATGATCTGACGACCCCCTGAAATGATGTCGGGACCCCCCAGGTTGAGAACTACTGACTTAGCTAATGGCATCTTTGATTTGCACAAAAGATAATGTCTTTACCATCATCGAGTTTGGAGTGAATTAATAACGCAATGTAAAAATACAATCTGTAAAACAAATGCATTATTGTTTGTCATTATTAATTATTTACTCGAGTAAAACTCAAAAGAATTATATGACTACATCTTGAAACTAAATGATATTTTTCTCAAAAGCCTGAAACTAAATTAAAATATGTCAAACTGAACACTGGGATGGGGACTCTACAGGATTAGACAACATTGTGCATTTTGTTGTCTTATATTGATTGGTGGATCCTCAAACTCGGAGCCAGAGAGCCACTACACAATTACTTGAACGGACAAGAATTGGTGTAATTTTCCTCATCCCGCTCGTTCTGCTGAGAGAAACTTTCCTAAAACAGTTGATTAGCCTGTTTTTGTCAATCAGAAGAGCTTTTCAACACATCCACCGACAATACCTCCAATCAGGCAGTGAAGCACTCGCCAGCGGGCAGCAATATTTGGTAATGCTCATTCATTTCATTTCTTTGTTACGGCTGAACGCTTTGCAAAGTTTTCTTTTCAGACGAATGTGTCGAGGGCCATTAAATACAAATGGTCGCTACTAGCTTATTTTATTTCTCCTCAAGACGAACTGTTGTATCTTAACAGCCATTTTATTGCTAGACTGGGAAAACTTTTAAAGTTGTCAGAGCACCTAAGAGTACAATAATAATAAAGTTAATATTAATATGAAGAATAAAGTTTTGAAGGCCTCTCCATAAAAATATATTAACCCCCTGTTGTGGCTGGAGGAGATGATAATTGCATTTGTCATCTATAAAACTTGATACATTGGAGCTTGTGCTGCATCACCTTATGACAATTTTATTGATACGCAGCGGACAACAGCATCAAAATCTAAAGTGATATGGTGCCTTTAGGCTAGTCCTTTGTTTTATGTTCAGATCTTGCAACACTGAGGAAAAAATGGGAGACACTTATATTGACACTGCTATTGAAACTTAAAAGCGGGAGGCATTTGTACTGGCAAGAGTCAGATTGTGAATGTGTTGCACTCTTGATTGAGTTCTCTTGATTGAGTATAAAAATTAATTCAAAAATACTCCAAGCTGATTGGGCCAAGCACCAGTGGATGATCTGATCTCTCCAAGTAATTAAGAGTCCAGGACAAAATGTCAAAGTTGTTTGCCCAGGACCCATGTTACATCCAGCCAATCAGGGGTCAGTTGTGCTACAGTAGATAAGGGGAGGGACGGTCTGCTTTGAAAACTTGAGCTGTCATGACAAAAATTAAGTTTAGGAACAGGGAACGGCCTGCTGTAATTTTGGATAGATTTATGAGTTGATTTGTCTGAAAATATACCTAAACTTAACCCTAAACCTAGCCCTAACCCTAACCTTAAAGATTTCTCTGTTCCTAAACTTCATTTTTGTCCAAGTTTTCCTTATCTAGCACAACTGGCCCCTGATTGGCTGGTCCTGGGCAAACAACATGGCAATGGCATTGGCCCTGGACTCTTAATTACTTGGTGATATCAGATCCTGCATATCCAGTTGTCAAAAATGTACAAAGTGTCTCTTGTTCTGCCATAACAGACCATGCATGTGCCAACTGCGGTGGCAGCTAGTCCGTGTAGCTCTGTTCTATCTATCTAGATTTGATCGCAGCGGCTACGCGTCCGTTCTCCTGCGCTGCCATGTTTTATTTTGCTTTGATTCTGCACTTCGTGTGTTCATATCCCAAATATTTCACCCTAACCAAAATACTGCGATGTGATTGGCCCAAACCACTGCTGGTTCGACGTGACGACCATCACGTGATGCTTCCGATGAAGGCTACAGGAAGTTCGCCGAAACTAGTCAAGAAGGTAAACAAACCTCCTGTCTTTTAACAGTTTAACCTAAGAAGACAGTATGAACTTTTTCGGTTGTGATTAATATGTTACCCCATGCTTCATGAACCCTATTGTGCGCTGTTCTAATCCAGTCGCTCCTCGCCGTGGCCCGAGGAGAGGATTTAGTAGTGCGTTTCCTCAGCACTCGTCGTCCCGCTGTTTGAATATGAAACAGTCGCTCCAAATGTTCAGACTTTTCCACAGCTGCTCACGTGATGCCAAACTACTACGACGGGATTGGCCCGAACTGCTGGTCCGGGAGTGGTACAAGATGGATGCTCCTGTGTTTGCCAACTCACAAAATACTACTGTCTGGAAATTGACAAAAACAAATGCCATTGTACAGAATACAACAAACCTCTGATTAAACTCTCATATAGTGCTACTTATTACTGTACATTCAAAATAAATAATTCCCTATTCATACCAATACAATACAATAAGTGATCAACTAAATCCAAACGGCATTTAGGTCTATTACAGCATTATACATTATTGAAAAACTTGTATTAGTTCAGTTTACTTTACAAAATGTCCAAGTGCAGCTCTTTGCTTCTCACCTCGGCTGAACCTTGACAGTTTGCACAAATTGACAGAATAAGTCTGCACTTCTCTCAGAGTTGCTCCGAATACAGTATGTTTTTATGGGGTCGGAGCAAGAGTCAATTTTGATTCAACAAACAGCTCTGGAAATGCTCCTGTGGGTCTCGGAGGGAGGTCAGCGGTTTACAGTGGGCTCGATATGTGCAGCCGTCTGTGAGAGTTTCACATATTTGTGCCTCTCGCCCACTGACTGTACATTGAAACCCTGGCCTCAGTGATCCCTGTGCGTCTCCAGGCTGCGTTGTTTTCATTTTTTTTCCAAGGGCAGCCATGTTGCAAATCTGACAACAGAGTGAGCAGCGGTCAGACCTGTCCACGGCCCAGACCTGTTTGAACCTGGCCCTGTCCTGAGGAGGATGCACTGACCCCGACTGCTCCTCGGGGGTTGTCTCACTGTTCTTGCTTGTGGATTTTACATTTGTGCTGGTTACTCACAAGATTTAATAATCATTTTTATTTATTTATTTTAGAAATTTGGGTCAAAAATCTATTTGAGAAAATGGGACAGTTAAGCTGCTATTGAAACATATACTGTAAGTGAAGAGGTATTTGTACTCTCGCCTCGCTGCTCCCATCCTCATTCCTGAGGGTCGGGGGCCATGGATCTCTCAATCAGCTTCCCCCTCTGGCTCCAATGCCGTGCCAAGGTTGTGCACATCCAAAGGGATGTTTTGGTCCGATCTTGCATGTCATCACTCCATCTTCTTCTTCGTCTGCCTTTCGTCCGTCTGCCATCAGTGATATTGTACTCTAAGGCAGTGTTTCCCAACCAGGGGTACGGGGACCCCTGGGGGTACGCAAGAGGTTTGCAGGGGGTACTTGGAGTCATTTCAGATAAAAAATTACATGGGAACAAATTGTATTTTTGATTATTATGGTCAAAGAAAGGGCATTTTAAAACATTTAGCTGTAAAGAGTGGGATTTTGAGAGTACTTAGCTGTCTTTTACCTGATAAATTGAAGTTTTTGTCATTCACTTTCTAACTAATCAACAAAACCATCGAAGTAGGGGGTACTCGGAGCATAAATGAAAGGCCCAAGGGGTACGTGAGACAAAAAAGGTTGGGAACCACTGCTCTAAGGGCCTGATTTTCTAAGCCAGCTGCTACATTGCAAGTACTACTTAGAACTAGCACATGGCTTTTTATAACAAGTTGCACCTAGTGATGTGACGTTCATGACCGAATCGGCTCTTTTGAACGGTTCGAACTGGCAGAAAGCACAACAGCAGAGAAAACGACTTAAAATGATTTCTCAGACAGTTGTAGCCTCTTTGTATTAATTGTGGCACAACATTTTATTCACAAACTGTCAGGATCTATTCCTGGTCCTGTCTTGTCTGTCCCTTCTGTGTATTGTCTCTCCACCTATACCTGCGGCGCGTTCTCACCATGTTTGGCAGCTGGCACACCTGGATCCAGTCACTACCAATCATCCTGCAGTATAAGAAGCCTGGTCTCCATCCACACCTCGCTAGCTTGTTGCATCGACTACCCAGTTAGCTGAGATTTTTTGTACTTGTTTTTGTAGTTCTGTGCTCAGGTGTCAGCTGCCATTCCAACCTGTTCACCAAGCTGCCTGCCTGTCTGCCATTTTGTCAACCTGTTCACCTACCTGCCTGCCTGTCTGCCATTTTGTCCTCCGCTTACCTGCTGGTCTTCCTCCATCTTGTCCGCCTACAATCCACCTGGTTCATCCTGCTCCACCTCCAATCTGTAATAAACCCATTTAACACTTCCCTCTGTCTTGTCTTGACTTATTGGGTTATAGCGAATCGTGACGCAAAACACATTTTTCAAAGGGTTAAATCGTCTGCATCTGAATTTTTGATCATTTTAACAAAAAATGTCAGGCGGTCAGTGATCAGATGTTAGATATGAATTTTCTGTCTGGCGTAATAATAAAAAAAATATATAAAAAGAAGCCAGTCTTTTGAACAGCTCTTGGACATGAATAGATCCCGTTATAACTGCTATATTCATTGTAAATTACAGTTTTTCTTGATCTGAAAGACACTAAATACCGAGCACTTCACTAATCCACCGACTGATGAGACTCATTCATCCAAAACATTGAACAATTCGTGGTTGGCGCACAGTTCCAAAAGATTTAGTTTCTTTGTTTGAGCAATTTTCACACTTTGAACACATTTGTCATTCACGGCACACAGGATGGAAAAAGATGACACTTTATTGAAGCCTCGTGCTGTTGTTTTGAACTTTCATGTGCCGTGTGCTGCTGGCAACAAAGTACGAAGTATGGTTTTGACCTGAGAGTGCAGCGCTTTGTAAATGTGGTCCTGATAAAGACATCTTGCGACGCCGTGGATCCGTTCTGCTACATACTGCCCAAACCACTTCACAATTGCATGACGGCATTGTATCCTTTATCATGTCCGTTTGAAGAATGCTACTGTTTGTCCGGACTCGCGGGGTGAACAGGAGGGCAAAATTAAATGCATCTATTCACACAGGACATGTGGGAATCTAACCGTGTTTTTTAGTCCATGTTGAAACAGCCTTGAGGCAGGACAAGACTCCCGACGAGTAACTCACCCAGTCCTGCCGCTGTGGAGTCGAGTCCTTGGTTTTAATGCCTGCACATGTTCAGAGAAATAACAAACGGCTGGGAAATGAAAATCAAGTGTTTGTCGAAGCTTTTGCGCAGCTACAGTGTGCCTTGAAAACACTCTCGGCAGTGAGAAAGATAAGTTAAGTTTCTGTGTGCAAGACTTTGTTCTCGCTGAAGACACATGATACAAGACCAACATTCAGTTCTGGCTTTAGTTATTTAGGGAGAACAAAAATATACTCAACTTGAATTTACTCTTTATTTCAGGGACAATGATTAAAAGAGATTTGACCATAATAAAAGTTTTTTTTTTTCTCTCGGGTGTGCCTGGGAGCTAACCTGGCGTGTGCCAGATTGATATGCGTATCTCTCTGATTTGAGTTCTACGCATTATCAATCTGGAAAGGCTCTCGTACAATCCAGTCGGGAAAGGGAGGGACCATTATAAGCAGTACTTGAAGATAATTGGGTGAAGCGCCCGATGGTAGCCGCCTACCGTAGTCAGCGGCAGAGCGTCTCGGTGTGACGTTATAGCACCATGTCCCGCCTTAAACCCCAATGGAGGCACGTCATTGGTCCCGCAGCTTTCGGAGTCGAGCCCGAACGTAAAGGATTGGAGCCTTTCAAGATGTATCCTCACATTTGTGAAATCACAAATCTCGTGAGAATACATCTTGCAGCGCAAGGTTACCTGGGAGCAGGAAAATGAAGTAAACAGGCGGCCATTTTGATCCGGGGCTTGTACAATGGGTGTGTTCATGCAACAATCACAATATTCTAAAGGGCTTGTAGGTTATATTCTATTTCAGTTGGAGGGCAGGTGCCGAATACAACGCTATGGGAGAGAAAAATTGACAGCTGTTCTCCATGAATATTATTTGGTAGTGATTAGACCCACAAACCTACAGTATTTGCTTTCCTTGCTACGGTCCAACAGACTAGAAATCTGCTTTATGACAGTTACCATAGTTACCAGCACAGAATGTTCAGCTGCCCTCCACCTGATAACTATAAACTAACCTACAACTAAACTATAGACCCTTTCATTGTTTGTAAACATTCCAGGATTAGCTGGAGGCAGAAAGCTAGATCCCCATCTATTTCCATTGTCGCTGTTGATAAACAGATGTCTAACTGCTATTGGAAATATCAGATAAAACCTTATTTTATCGTCTCAAATGTCTTTCCTCTTGATCTTGGTCCTTAATCCACAACAGGACAACGTTTGTTAGTTGTAGTTTTACACTTATAATCACTAGTTTTAGTTTAATCTTATTTCTCTGCCTGCCTCCAGCTGATGATGTCACTGATGTCAGAACGTTGTGATATCAGAGTGAACCTTTAGTATAACATTTGAGGTGGTGGGCAGATAGAAATTCCATGGTGGTAACTGCTATTAACTGTCCAAATGCAGTTTTTTACACATGGTTTGATTAAAATCTCTGTTATTACTGGGCCTGGCACAATCTGGTACAAAGTCAACATGTTGTCTGTCAGCACATATGAACAAAGTTTGCATTGTTTTCTCAGAATAGTCTCTAAAAGTGGTGACAATGTTCAAAAACCTGGGTGTGATTTTGCTAAATTGAAAGTTTCAGCCAAAAGATTAGTACTAGGAGACGTTTGTGAAGGCTCTCAGTCGCCGAGGAAGTCTTTATCGTAGTGGGGCTTGAATTGTCGACTGGACTGATTGGATCGAGTTGAGGATGTTTCCCTTCTATCAACAGAAGCAGCTTCTTCTTAGCTTTTCTGAGCTTTTGAGACATAAATCCTCAAAAATAAAGATACATTTGTAGATCTTGTTTGGATTTGTCTTCAAAAACTGATTCTCCCCCATAGAGTTTCATGACACCTGCCCTCCAACTGAAACGATGAAATCCTCACATTAAGGAACATGAACACAACCTATTGGTACGTGCAATTTGTAAAGCAGAACCACAGAGATATACCAACTAAAATCATGTATACACATTGGTGACTCTGAACTTTGTATTTTTTATTTGATACCATTTTTGCCGCACTCATGTTGTTAACAGATTGTACCTCAAACACTTGCACGAGAGTTCAACCTTAAAAGCTTTCATTGATATCGATAATTTCTCCTAATGCGTTTTCCAAATTATCTTTCACTTGTCACCGACCTTCCCCCTTTGTAATAAATCACTTTGTGTCACTGCGGCTACATTTATAAATGAACGAAGCGCCCAATTAGTTAAAAATGTGAATATATTTTCTTTTCTGTTGTCCGTCTGTTGCAGCAGTCTGGTCTAATGACTACTGACCAACAATGCAGCCAAACATCCTACAGAAAATGCAGTGGGTGGATGTGTTTTAACGACTGTCATAAGCTGTCACAACCTGTCCACTGAATCATCAAAAACAGACACCAAATGCTTCTTCAGCCCACAGACAGCTTTGGACAACTTTGATCGTTCTAAAGTGGGCTTGTCATGCATAATAGATTGCAGTTCACGTTACAGAATTCAACCTTTTCATTTATCTGGAAATATCTGGAAATTTTAGCCATGGTTTAATTCTCATTAAGTGCCAACGAGGAACAGACCAGCGCTAGTGAGAAACTTGAGTGCACACCTTCAATAACGGCTCTTATTGTGGTTTTAAAGGTATTCCCAGTGTGGCAGTGTGAACTGTGCGCGATTGCCTCGCAGAGTATAAATAAGGAAGCATCCCCTCTGTTCATCCCACCTGACCTCTCCCCCCGTGACGTCACCCGCCGAACGGGAGCTAGCATGGCCGTGAGCCGTATAGTGGAACATGAATTGAGAGATCGTCGCGAAGAACAAGGAGATGTCACTGTTTCAAGGCGTCAAGCCCAGTGTTCAGAGGATGCAGTGGTGAGTGGCAAAAATATCATTTGTGCTACTAATCTTCAGTCTTGCGCTGGGCTAATGCTAAATGTGCGTAGCTTCATGGCGGTGCGGGGTTGGCGTTAACGTTTGTGTGTGGATATTGTGTCTGGATGGCTTCATGGGCGACCACAGCAACCTCAATGTACTGAAGATCATTCCTTATGGACCTCCTAGGCTGCTGGTTGGCAGGAGAGCCTCCCCTGCTATTTTGTTTCTGCTCTGTTATCTAAATTCATGCTCCTGCAAAGTATGGATGTCACTGTTGGTGCTGGGTGGAATTCGGGTGTCTTATTTTTGGGACATCATCAAAGCAACGGTAAGTCTTCAGCGTCCACAGTGCAAGAACGGACTATTATGGACTATTGCGGGTATGGACGGGTGTATGAACTGTGTGCAGATCTTACCAAATATTAAAAAGGCATAATTTATAATACTGTCTCTGTCCACTGGTTCGCTCTATTTGGCCCTACACATTTGGTGTAGCAAGGTTCTTATCGTCTACCGCTCTACAGTGCCACATTAGCTGTATTACAAAGTAAGAAAAGAAAACACACACCACAGTCATAAATAAAACATGTTTGCGATGCCAATTACTGGTGCTCAGCTCAGTTCAGCATTCAATGTGGTAGTTTTGCATACTAGCCAACACAACAAGTTTAGGCAACCACACACCATCCACATTGCCACACACATTCATTTTTAATCAGCATTTTCAGTTTAGTAGCTCTTGTGTAGTAGCAGCACAACACCTCAAAAGTTCCGCAGTGAAGCTTTACAGTAACCAGCTCTTCGTCATCAACAAATCCAAAATATTCCCAATAAGGAGCCGTACATCACAGTTTTGCACGTTGCTTTTGGCCTGGCATCATATTCACGACATCTGCGTTTGATTATGAGGACTGTGTCTGCTCAGGAAATGTCTTTCATGGTATATATTCAGTACGTGGAGTGGTTTAAGAGGATTTGCCTTTCAGCTGGTTCCTATAAGTTGAACCACAAAAACGCATTGGTTCATTGATGTAGCTGGATCTAAGATAAAAGCTGGGGGATGCCTGTTCGGTCGTCCACACAAAATGTCGGGTTTAGGATTGTGTTTGTGAACTTTTAAGGGGTAAGTGGAAATTAATAAAGTAATAACGATAGAGCAAGTAAAGGGTGTTTTTCCCTTTATGCAAATAACATTTCCGATTACAGACTGCTACTATGCACTTGTGCTGAAAAAAGGCTGAAATTAAATTATATTAGTAAATTATATTAGCGCACATTGGACCTTCTATTGGCCCAATGGCTGTGTGGGAGCGCCACCTTTGCAATTTATTACAGCAGAAAGTCTCCAGAAAGCCATAAACAATTGATCTTGGAGCACCATAGAAGCAGCTGTGATGGAAAGCAAAGGTGCCGTGCTGCATCCTTCCAGCAACTGGGCAACTAAGCTTTTTGTTGTTTTAACTTAAAAAGTTACATAGGGCACATACTGTACAATTGACTCAGTGCATAATGTCCGAGCCAAGCTAGCGTTAGCTCAACAAACACCACTTTCATTTCCTGTGCCACCGCTTCTCGTTAGCATAGCCTCCTTAGCACAAGTATGCAGCCATATAAGAGATTTATATTCACAATATACTTATTGTACTTACCCTCATAGTTATGTATCGAGTTACATACACAACTACGAGGCAAAGTAGGCTATGCTAACGAGAAGCGGCGGCACCAGAATCAGAAATGAAAGTGGTTGAGCTAGCTAGTTTGTTGAGCTAACGCTAGCTTGACTCGAATGTTATGCACTGAGTATGATAATATAAAATCCCAAACATGTAGCCTACTTATTGTGGGAAAGATATTTACTCCGATATTCTTCTTTAGTAGAGTGTTTATTATGTAAACTCATTGTATTGAAAGTATTTTGAGGCGTAATGCCAACTGCAGACCAATTTCATCTTTTTAACACTGTAAGTACATTACTGGCCGGGAATATACAATGTTACCAAAATATACTACAATGCAGAACTTTATTATGATCTTTTACTTATACTTTTTTATGGGCAGTGTCAAAATATTTGCAGTGAAGTGAAGCACATTCTCACCGGAGGAAGAATCAGAATGATTGGCAGCTGTCAAGTAGTGACATTTAAACAAAATGTAGCCCACTTTTGGGGAATGGGAGACATGACAATGCTACTAAAAGTGGCTTAGTCAAATTATTACTTTACTTAAAGTACTGAAGTATTTACTGAAGAAAATAATTAAGTATCCAAAGGGGCTGTGCATGTGTCAGGAGAAATGTACAGGAATAGAAAGTATTAGTAAAAGTAAAAGGTTTTCAATAAAATACTTAAACAACAATTCTAGGTGAGGACAGTATTTTAGTAAATCGTCTTTGTTACTGACCACCTCTGCATTACAAAACAACAGCAAATCGACAAAAAACGGTCCTGTGTCCTGAGGGGTGTTGAGCAACTGCCCGTTCGGTTGAGTATTACGTAACTCTGCTGCCTGCTCCACTCTGGGACCACTTGTACAAACACAGCCAGTGCGCGTCTCCAAAAAAGTGGTTACCTGTTCACAGCTCAGAGTCCAGACCAGCACCTCGTGATTGGAGGCTAAAACTGGCCCCTCTTTTCAGTCTGTGCTCTGTTCTATGGGCTAATGGACACAGCAGGTTAGATAAGGCCAGCACTAGTATGGAGCCGGGTGCTTATGAATGGACTTTGAACATGTATACTTTACATACACCCCTCTCTCTTTCTTTCTCTCTCTCTCTGAATGGCATTTCCTCTTTTTCATTGAAAGCTGGAAGCAATTGGGTTTCTTCTTTTTGGCGCATGGTCTGATATAGTAATAATTTAAAACATGGCTGGAACACAATGTACACTACCCTTACGCCTCATTTACATACAGTACGTTATGGCCACGTCCCATTTTTTTTTTTTATTTACCTGTGAAGCATCACGTGACGTAGGTTCAGCTGCGTCGCAGCAGTCGCAGGAGAAACCGGCGAATCAACACACGTTACATCGCGGCTGGAAATTTGACTGTTGCTTGCTGTTTTCTGCACCTATATTTGATGTGCATCATGGGTAAGTAGTCTACTCTAAAATAAACTTACGTGAAATGGCAAGTAATGCATAGGCTACGTGCATTGCAACAATGTCGCTACTACAGTTACGTGATGTTTTACGTGCTAACGCTAACAGATGCACATGCTATACGGAGCCCGCCAGTGGACATGAAGGGGGAAAGAAAATATTTTAAACAATTTTGTGTTTATTTTACTA
>OMNZ01089299.1:0-11851 GCA_900303255.1 Lesueurigobius sanzi
CTTTCCACAATTATGCAGACGACACTCAGGTCTACGTGTCACTGACGGCAGGTGAACATGAGCCTGTAGACTCACTCTGTCACTGCCTGGAACAGATCAGTGTGTGGATGCAAAATAACTTTCTCCAGCTAAACTCAGACAAAACTGAAATTATTGTCTTTGGCCCACAGAAGCAAAGAGAAATTGTCATCAGTCATCTCGAGTCTCTCTCTCTAAAACCTAAAAATCAGGTTAGAAATCTAACCTGATTTTTGGTGAGGACCAGAGCAACTTTCCTGGGCTGGTGAGGACCAGAGCAACTGCCACCACCGTGTGACAGGACAGCATTCGTGGTTCTGGACGGTGTTGGCCACGCCTACCCCTCGTGTTGAACACTGCTGCAGGACTCCAGTCCACCCAGGGACGTTTACCAGTTTAAATTTCTTCTGCTACTCTTGCTGAACATTGCTATTGGATTCTGGTCGACCAAAATTCACCACTAGCCCATCCGTCCAAGGGAAATGGATCCTTCCTTTAAATTGGTTTTCTCCGAGGTTTCCTCAATTTTTTTTACCATGTGGTTCTTGGTTTTTTGGGGGGTTTTCCTCGCCGCAGAGGAAGGTCTAAGGATGGGGGATACTCTAAGCTTGTTACTCTAAGTGATTTACTTATTCACGGGACATTACATCTGGTCGAGACATTTCATTCATGTGTGACATTTCATTCGTGTGCGACTTATTTTTGATCATTCTTGAGTCTGATATTGATTTGTTTTTGTCCAGATCGACCTTTGAGATGACTTCTGTTATGATATTGGGCGTTACAAAAATAAATTGATTGATTGATTGATTTTATATATAAGAGGACTCACCTTCACAGGACCATGTACTAATACTGTCTTTTATATATAAGAGGACTCACCTTCACAGGACCATGTACTAATACTGTCTTTTATATATAAGAGGACTCGCCTTCACAGGACCATGTACTAATACTGTCTTTTATATATAAGAGGACTCACCTTCACAGGACCATGTACTAATACTGTGTTTTATATATAAGAGGACTCACCCTCACAGGACCATGTACTAATACTGTCTTTTATATAAGAGGACTCACCTTCACAGGGCGGGCGTCTGGGCACATGCCAGTCCTTAAGTTTGTGGTCAATACAGATCTCCAGGACATCATCCCAGGGAACGCTCTGCCAGGCTGGGCACACCTCCTCTCTGTGGGTCCATGAGCTCCAGGAGACCTTGGCCCCTGGGCGTCTCCCGGTCTGGACCCTGTACTTGAGCTTCTCCAGAAGGTTCTCCAGGCGGGACATGAGCAGAGGCTGAGAGGAGCAGGACGTGGGGAGCTGAGCAGCGTAGGACTCGATGGAGGAGCAGAGGTCCGGCCAGGAGTCTGAGGACCAGATTAAACTGTTTATGCATCAACTTCCCACACATCCAAGGACCACAAACAGACGGGGATTAATAAGATTTGATTGATATCAGTGCCATCAAGAATTCTGCCGATCGATTCGATTCTTTATGGATTCTCTTATCGAAGCCTGACTTGTCTGAGACTGTGGTGTGGGAAAAGCAAGGAATGAATATGCTTTTGATGAAGTATATCAACCAGAAACTGCTCAGGTTCACCAAATACTGTGGCTCCTGATGGAACAAAACAAAAGATTTCCCCTAAAAATAAAATGGGCTCCCACTCTAAATAAGTAGCCAAGGATTTATCATAACACATCTGGTGAAGAGTGAGTCAGACACTTGTTCTAAGTCGATTGAAAACATGGGATTCCAGTAATTAAACGCCATGAGTGGTGAGCTACGTGAACTATTATGCCACCTTCACATTAAATTTTTGTCTCGTTTTGTAAAATAAAGCCACGCATTTTTTACAAAATTTCCGTTGTACTTGTACTATGACAATAAAGATTATTCTATTTTTTAGACCAGGGATGGCCAATGTTTGGTGGCCCACAAGTTTCTTGTTGAATTGGATCACCAGAGATGAATTGTTCAACTTTTTCTGAAAGTTTAACAATTCTACACAATAAAAACCTCATAAACTAACATGTTATTGTGAGACAGAGCTTGCTTTAAAGTTTCAGCTTAAATACAGATGTGGAGAAAGGTTTAAACCTCTCTTAAAATTAACCCAGTTGAATGTAAGGGCCACTGATCTGTGGCCCTCCATGTCATATACATTTCAATATGTGACCCTCGATGAAAAAGGTTTGGACACCACAGCTTTAGACGCTTCTTCACCTCCATTTTTGCTACTTTCTTCATCACACTCAACTCTGAGAACAACTCATTATGTACATGTCTAGCTCCGCACTATGGCGTCCGAAAAGGGGAAAAGAGCGTTTTCAGAGCTGGAGAATTGATAATGAAGTAGACATTGTTTTGATGCTTTGCTTAAACAGAACCGGGTCTACTTGTAGAACTCCATTCCCAACCCTAATTACGCCTGAAAGTCTGTATCAAAGTCTGGCCTTAGAACTAGAAAAGTGTAATATTTTGTCTGACCTGTAGGAGACAGATTGTCCCACAGGGGGAGCTGCAGACTCAGGACAGTGTCTCTGATCCAGTCCAGGTGCTCAGGGCAGTTCCAGCCGATGTGAGGTACAAACTTCCTGTTGTCCAACGCACAAAACTCCGGCGGCGGCCATGACAGGCTGGTCAGCTCCGGAGAGGAGACGCTCTCTGCGATGTGATTCAGGACCGCGTTGTAGAGCTGGATGACAGGCAGGGGGCGCTGTGGAGGCAGCGAGGACGAAGCGCGCTCCTGCCGATGGGTGTAGATTCTGGAGCTGACCTCTCGGCTAAGACTGGACTCCACGAGCTGGACCAGGGTCTGACAGGACACTCGTGGGGCCGGAGGAGCCCGAGAGAAGAGCCAGCACAAGGCCTCGCTCAACTGTGGACAGAACACACAGTTAAACCCACACTGCCCAGCATTCCAGCTTAGATGTTATACGACTGTGGCAACACCAAAACCTGAACATTCTCATTCAAAAACACTTTTGAGTCACGATTATTGTGAGAGATTTTCAATTATTCACAATTATCAAAATTAAGAAACTACAGAGAATTTCTCTTAATAATTTAAGTACCGTCTAAAATCAGACCTGGGCAAACCCCGGCCCGCGGACCAGATCCGGCCCACCAGAGGATTTGGTGAGCCAAAATTTCTGAACAAAGTCAAAAAAGTCTCTAGCTCATTCCTATCAAGAGTTTGATTTTAAAGAAATAATTACAATGCTCAATCCAGCCGCTAGGAGGCAGCCAACATTTTCTTTTCAAGGAAGCAATTCCACACCTGTCCAGTAGAGGGCACTGACACTGTCTTCTGGCCATACTTTGGCCTTTGCTCTGCCTGATCCTGTCAGATTTCTGACAATATGCACCGAATTAAATTCAAGTCATCGTTTGATCCGGCCCTCGGACTCAATGCAGGTTTCTCATCTGGCTCCGGTTTTAGTGGCTCATTTTGACCTAATTCTAACCACTTGTTCTGAAGTGTTTTTGACTTGTTTCAACAGGTTGGGTTCTAGAATTCCATTTCAGGTGGAGGGCAGATGGAATAAAACTATATGGGAGACAGAGTGTTTTTGAAGGAAATTAAAATAAATAAATATATATCACTATTAGCCGCATCTGAAGGAAGCAAAATGGCGTGAAGGTTTACAAAAGACATATTTTATTTCCAAATGGCATGAGAACAAGCCTGAATACCTGTTTGGATCCCTGCAGGTCACTTGTGGTTTCTGGTAGAAAGAAGAAGATGAACTCTGAGATTAGACCGTCTTCAACAAGTGTGGGGAGCATCAGCGCTGCAAAGGCGAACACAAAACAGCGACAGTTACTAAACCATTAGAGACGACGGAGAGTACGGAGTTTTGCAGCTCATTTGCTTTTGGACGGCGAAGTTCTGGTTAAGTCTTACTCTGGACTCCGCTGGGGCCTGGGATAGTCCTGGTTTGGACTGAATTTATGCATGAATCACAGTGGCGTGCAGTGCATTTACTAACTAGGCCTTGAGTGGCACAACACAGTATAAGCTTCAATAACAAAAGTAAGGCCGGGCCATTATGAGAAAAAATACAATAAAATTCCATTTGGTTTTTGTCTAAATAAGAAAAAAACTACAGAACTAGAAGAACTACAGTAGCAGTGATTATACAGATTGTGGCTCGGCCTGATCCTGTTGTATTGCTATAACTGCGCTAACTGCTAACTTTCTACTACACAAGCAGAAACGGGCACTTCCCTCCCACACAGTAGCTCCTCCCACACAGTAGCTCCTCCCACACAGTAGCTACAGGACGCCGCACAGCTCTCACATGTCCAGGGATTAAGTTTACTAACAATTGTTAGAAAAGCATCTCTGGCCGACCTTTTCCATTGGAGTAGAAATCCTAAAGAAAGGCTCATGTTGCTTAGTCTCCAATGTTTGGGGGAAACTGTAGGTCATTTTTTCACCATCAGCAGTTACTTAAGAAGCTGGATTGATTTTGTGGATGCGATGGAATCAACCATGTAGGTTAACTGGAAACACCTGAGCATTTACCGCCATCTACTGGACTAGACTGGTATTTGCTAGTGAGCAGGATGTTTTATTTTCTGCAGATGGATTGGCCAGTTGCCTTAATGATTAAAGCTCATGATGCTATTATCGTAATTTACCTTTTTTAATATCACGATTTGATTAAAGTTCGATAAATTGCCCAGGCCTGATACAAAGTCAATAAAACGGCACAAGGACGTAACTTTATTCATAACCAAATAAGAACATTTGCTACAAATCTAAAATTCAACATATAATGTAATAATGAGGCATGTCCCACTGAGAGGAGGCCTTGGGGAAGACCCAGGACACACTGGAAAGACCAGGTCTTTAAGCTGGCCTGGGAACGCCTTGGGATCCCCCAGGAAGAGCTGGAGGAGGTGTGCGTGGATCGGGAAGTCTGGGCATCTCTGCTCAGACTGTTGCCTCCTCGACCCGGCCCCGGATAAAGCGGAAGAAAATAGATGGATGGATGGATGTAATAATGATCACAATATTGTTAATGAAAGAACGTCCCAATCTGGAATTGAACCCCGCCCTCCCACACGGACACCAATATAACTTCCAGAATAAGGTGAATTGGCAGGAGGGTACGCTCCTGCCAATGGAGGTGAACCACTATTTGATCTGAAGGCTCAGGGGACGAGCTCTGCCCTCGGCAACAGAGCCAAAAAATCTGCTAACAATACAATGTTGTAAAATGTGTTTTAAAAGTCATAAAATATAAATAATAATTGTGTTTAGGCCAGCAGACTGCACACCAGTGATATTCCCCACCTTCTGCCAGGTCGCCCATCTGCTCCTCTTCTCTCTTGGGGCCGGGCACCAGAATGACCAGTGGCAGTGGGCAGTGCCAGGTGCTGGCCTGCTGCAGCTGTTTGAGCTGGAGCAGGGCCGACAGGAGGGGCACTTCCTGGTCGTCGTCGTGGCAGGCGTCGAGCAGTGACACTGGCAGCAACAACAGCAGGGCCCCGGTCCCCTGGAGCTCCTGGGACTCCTCCATCTGACACAGGCCGTCCTCAGACAACGGGCCGTAGGACGCCTGGAGACGAGAGGACGTTTGGGCTTAAAGTGGACAGGGATATACAGTTGACTCTGTGAATAATGTTCAAGTCAAGCTAGTGCTAGCTCCACAAGCACCGCCTTCATTTCCAGTTCCGATATTAGCATAGGATTAGCATAGCCAACTTACCCTCACAGTTGTGGATGTAAATCAAAACTCGCTGCAACATTACTTTAAACATTACCTAAAAACAACAGTCTGTTGCAGATGCCTTTCCCCTTCATCAACAAACAGCAGTTACACGCTAACATCGTAGCACAGGGATCTCCAACCAGGAGCTCAGGAGCTACCGTTAGCCCGCCAGACCTTTCCAAGTAGCTCGCCAAAGGCTTTCTACATTTGAACATGCACGATAAGTACAATTTGTACAAGCATACTCCTGTCTTTTGAACATGTTGAACAACCCTCTTGAAACATTTAGGTAAATATAGTAAAGAATAAAAGTTGAAATAACATCTTGGTGAGAGGTGAATTCTTTGCATAGTTACACAGGTTTATTCGAGGCATAAGCAGCTCACTGCCATTTTTGTTACGTAAAAGTAGCTCATGGCATTAAAAAGGCTGGAGACTCCTAGCGTAGCAGCTATGTTAGCTTCATCTTCCATGTTTTAGCCCCGAGTGGCCAAGCCCCTCTTAAATGTGAACGCAATCTATACATTCCTTTGACAGATGGGGAAGTGCAGCAGGTTGGTTGTATGTATTATTTTAAATCAAATTTAAAATAATACAAAATAATATATTCTCTTTTTGTAAACTGATAGATGCTAAAGAGAGATTTATTTTAGTTATATTCTATTACTACCTGTTTGCAAACTTACTTTCTTCTTTGATGGCACATTTCCTGACTTACACCCCCCTGTGTGATCTCATCTTAAGAGCTGTTGTGACAAGTACATTTCTCCATTGTGAAATCAATAAAGTCTTATCTCTTATCTTAAATATAACTATTATCTACTATTAATATAACTAATATCTATTTCAGGGTTCCCTCTCTTTACTTGATTTTTTTCCCCAGGTCATTTTCAGGTTTTTCCAGGACATTTTAAAGTCAAAAATAGTTTGGGTTATCATCTTCAGTGTGTACCGGGGAAAGGGGGGTCTGGGAGTCCTCCCCCAGGAACATTTCTGACATATCAGATCATTTTTCAAGCTTCTAGAGAAGATTTATTTCAATCATGTGACACGCTCCTATATTTAATTATTCTAATATAAATTGGATTTTAATTAAGTCATGAACTTCACCTATGAACAGAAAAGTGAAGGGATTAGCAACATTTTCAAGGACAGAATATATTCGTTTTCTCATTTTCCATGCGTTTTCCATGACTGGAAAATGGGACAGTAATTTTCCAGGTAGAGTGGGAACCCTGCTATTTGCTGATAAGATAAGATAGTTCTTTATTGATCTCACAATGGAGACATTTACTTGTCACAGCAGCTCTTAGGACGGTAAATCTCACTGAGTAAATTACGAGGAGCAGTACCTTGACAGAGATGTGGACAGTGTGGGAGCGGTGTGGCGTCCCCTGAAAGGAGCTGGACAAAACCAGGTTGTGGAGGGTCCCATTTGGAGGAGCACAACACTCTGCCCCCAGCTTCGCCGCCAGCCAATCACACAGCACCCTGCACAAGCACAAACATAATGATTCAGATGAACTGGAAAGTCCAATGTCATGTTTTTAATGTCATTTAACTCCTTTATTTTGGCATAATTGACGTAATGACTTTGAATTCCCCGCAGAAACCCTGTGTAACATCCTTTAATATGGATTGGTCATTTTGCTCCTCACCTGTCGCACTCGTTGGTGTCCGTCTCCTGCTCGCTGGGCAGTAGGAGCAGAGATTTCCAAAATATCTCTGGAGGCGGATTCGGGAGGTGCTTTGTCGCCAGCGCAGGGAGGTCCAGGGGCGCCCATGAGGTCTGACTACAATGTGTGGAAACACTGGATTAGTGAGAGCACAAAGAGACTTACTTACTCATGCATGTGGCTTTGGAACATTTCTCTGGCTCTGAACCACAGCATTTTAGGTTTTGAAATAATGGATGCATGGAAAAGACAGTAAAAGGTGAGGCTGCTGGTACTACTATGTTTTTTCAATCTTCAGGTTTTGGTCCAGTTTGCTCTTAACATATAAACAACTTAAATTACCTAATCTTTATGACAAAGTAATCTGATTCAACGTTTCTTCATAGAACTATATGGGTAAATGTATTTTCTCCCATAACTCACACATCACCACCGGGCTGAGCGCTGTGTAGGTCATGCCAGAGGCTGATTAGTATTCTCATGCGGGCGCACACCGCACTGGTCCATGTGTCCGGGTTGGACCCGTGGATTCTTCGCATTCAAATAATGGGGCTATACCTGGGTAAAGGCAGGGTGCAGGCCACGTGGCACAGTGTGTGTGTGTGAATTTGGCTCTAGTGGCAACAACATCTCCACCTACAGACTCTAAACTTTACAGTCTTGTAATTAAAATATTTTGAAGATTTGTTCAGATGGATTTTTCAATATTTCCTAATTCCTAACCTGTATTTAGTTTTTAATCAAAAAAACAAAAAAACAAGGTGACATTAGTGAATTAATGTGTAAAAATTTAAATAACTAACTTATTGAAAAACCCAAATATGTTGAACAAATCTTAACTAATATATCAAGAAAATAAAACTATAAATTTAAACCTGGCTCTATCCATTATTTAGACTTTATCAGCAAAAATATAGGCCATTTTTTTGCATTATTTTTATATAAAAACATAAAATACATTTCTCATATTTAAGTCCGTAATACACACCAAAAGTTTCAAATGAATAGTCAATTTAAATCGTTCCCCTATTCACCTGTAGTGTCTCACTTTAGTTCCATTTATTTTGTTTGTTTATTTGGTTGTAACTAGGGCTGAATGATATATGGTTATCGTATTTATATCTAGGACAGAAGCAGCAGAAAAGCTGTATTTATATTGAAGTATATATCAAGTAATCATGCTTTTTAGCTGCACTATCTATCCACAACGAAACACTGAAGTTATATAGTTGTTTGAATATTGTTTTAATTAAGTCACAGATCAATCTGAGCACTGTCTTAATGTCTAAACACTGAAATCATGTGTCTGCTATAATGATGTGTTTTTGAGAGCAGAATGGTCAAACAGGAGGCTGCAATGGTGGCCTTGGAAAAGATACTTTGTTTAAGAATAACAGGAGGAAGTGTGTGATCGCCTGATGGAAGCCCTGCTTAACAGAGGCTGTTGGGGACAACGATCTGACCCAGAGCTCTGTATTAGAACTGTATCTGTTAGGGAAATAAACTTTGATTGACCTAAAACTACTGAATACTGGTCATCCTTGATAGAACACGCCAACAATATGAATGTGTAATTGGGGGTGGGATTAAATAAGTTTCAAGACATTAATATGGAAAAAGCGACGACATAAACGATATAGATGTGAGCGGTCAGTGAAACCGGAGCACCCAGAGGAAACCCACACAGACACGAGGAGAACAAGCAAACTCCAGACTGCAAGGCCCCGACCGGCCCGGGAACCCAACCCCGGGACCTTCGAGTTGTGACGCACAATTTATGCATTGATTTTGTGCGTCATTATACTGAAGAGTACTTACTCGAGCAGGAGCTGATGGAAGTACTGCACTCTCAGCTTGTGCATCACCTCTTCCCTAATTTTTAACAATCTTGAGAAAGAAAAAAAACATGTGTTATTTGGGCAGGTTTCGGTGGCTGTGGAAGTTCTTAAACATTAGTGCTGCACAACGAGAGGAAAGTGAGACATTCAAAAGCTTGAATATTGCAACGACAATATTATTGTGTAACCAGGAATGTTTCAGGACGAGTTCAACAAAGTTCAACAGAGTACAGATGAAGACTGAAGAATGGTAAACGTTGCTTTGCAGGACTGCTACTTGGATGTAGATTCTTTGTTTAAAATATGTAGGTAGAAAAAGTTAAAAAGCCTTTATGTTACATGGCTGAACATGAATAAAAAGCCAATTTCAAGCCATGTTTTTCTACCTTTTTGAGTGCCTCAGTTTTTTCGCTGCTTAAAGACTGAAGAATCTTTGCCTACGATGGACAACTCCTGTACGACTGAGAACCTACGCAGACTTACTAAAATAATATATAAACCAGAATAATGTCACTGTGGTTTGTTTTCTGTAATGTCCTTATTGTATCGTGTTTATGTTTTGTATTATTCATATTTTAGCAAAGGACTCTCCTCCATAATACATATAGACCTTTCTCGGTCATGTGACTTGGAATGGAATGCCGGCCTGTTGGTTGGCATTCCGGCAACCAACAGTCCGGCAAAAGTCTGTATAAAGACGCCAAAGCCCATAGTATATGGCTCATTCTGCATATAAAATGTATTCTGTCACTGTTCTGTTTCCACTCTAAAGATTAAATGAAGGAAAAAAACGAAACACAAATGTATCTGCTGTGATCTTTAGAGGGTTTCGTGTCTGCAGAGCCCAGAAAAACACATTGTAGTATCGGATAGGTTTTGGTTCAGGTACTCGCCGATACCGATACCTGAAAAACCTGTGGTATCGGCATGAAATCCGATACCAGTATCGGTATCGGAACATCCCTAGTTAGCAAACTGTACACCTATTCAGCCAGTTGTTCGTTATTCTATTGTTACTATTATACCTTGCCTTTCAAGATGAAATGAAAAAAATGTGACTTACAGTCCGGCGACTTATATATATGTTTTTTCTTTTTTATTGTGGATTTTTTGGCTGGTGCGACTTGTGGTATTTAAATCCTGTCTGGACATCAGCAAATTATCTTCAGATTTGAATTGAAACATCTGGAGGATTTCAGAACGCATTGTGTATTTAAATGATTGTTTTCTACTAATAACACGTCTGTCACGTCTGAAACGCAGAGAGACAATACACGCCATTATTTAGCCTTCGCAGAGCAGTACAGACATGATTTTCACCATGAACATTCCCTCGAGTGGAGCTGGTGAGTGGTACCTGGTGGTGGACACAGACAGGGTGCCTGCGTGGCCCAGGTTGACCTGTGCCTGACAGAGCAGCTCTGTGGAGGGCTGAGCGCTGGGGGCCAGAGCTTTCAGTTTACACCGAGGATCCACAAAACACGGAGCGGCAGGAAACGCTCTCATCTGGCGCTTCAGCTGACGCCGCACGCTCACCACGTCACGCCACCTGCACAAGGACGGGCACCGGGCGAGGCACTGTTAGGGCGGGGCACCAGTAAACGAGACCAGTATGGTATTGGAAACGTAATTACGGTACCACCGGGATCGAAAAATACAAAAAATACAATACATACTGAGAACAGGCACCGAAAGAATATTTTTTTGTAGAAAGCACATGTGTCTGCCTGGTGGGTCTGAGGCTGCACTAAAGAAAGACACTTAAGATGTTTCAGCTCAAATAAATGATAAAAACACTAAAAGAAACATATTTTATAGAATAAATGACCATTATTGTTCTGTTTTATGGTTCTACAACAAAACTAAACATCAAGCATCTGTATAAATGACTTGATTTGAGAATATTAGTCCTAATCAGGCCTAATCTCTAGCACAAGTTTTTGGATGCCTCATTTGGAGTTTTAAATGGTCTTGCCCAGTCACCGTTAAAAAGTAACATTGGTGTAAACACCCGAGCAGACTGTAAACTACAGGACCAATAAAAGAACTAAGCCAGGTCAAAAACTAGGCCAATCTGAACCATGACTGATAAACAAGGAGGCAAAAAGCAATGGTAAAGAAATCTGGAATAAATACAGTGAGGCCAATAAGTATTTGATCCCTCTGTGATTTTGTAAGTTCTCCCACTTAGAAATCATGGAGGGGTCTAACATTTCCATCGTTGGTGATATTCCCCTGTGAGAGACAAAAAAAATAAAAAAAAATCCGGAAATCATATTGTATGATTTATTAATAATATTTTTGTATATTACTGTGTCAAATAAGTATTTGATCCTTGACTCAAACAATTTTAATATTTGGTACAGAAGCCTTTGTTAACAATTCCAGAGGTCAAAGGTTCCTGTAGTTCTTCACCAGGTTTGCACACACTGCAGGAGGGATTTTGGCCCATTCCTCCATACTGATCTTCTCTAGATCTGTCAGGTTTCGGGGCAGTTGCTGAGCAAGACTTAGGTCTGGAGACTGGCTAGGCCACTCCAGAACCTTGTTATGCTTCTTATGGAGCCACTCCTTGGTTATTCTGGCTGTGT
>OMNZ01089302.1:0-13426 GCA_900303255.1 Lesueurigobius sanzi
TGAATGTGTATCCCGTGATTCCCGTTGACCAAAGCAAAGTTACAACACTTACCTTTAGGCCGATTGAAACGATGAAGACAGAAACTCCATGTCCTGCTGCTGTATCCGCGATGAGTCCTGCCTCCATACGCGATAAAGTGAGGGTCTTAGCGGTTGTCAGAGCCGGCCCGGTGATGCAGCCGAGTGGGGAAGAAAACCCCAGGAAAGATGCAAGATGCAAAAGATGTGTTTCAATGTTGTGTGATGTCTGTCTGTCCGCGCATCATTAAGCCTTATTTTTCCTTATGATTCCACTACTTATCAGGCACGCGTCTACTCCATTGAATGAGTTGCTCACGTGTTTGCATATTAATTAGCCATGCAGGCTTGGCGGGCGGAGACCATTGGCGGAGACTTACAAAGGCACCACTGGCCGGGGCAGGATGCAAAGTGACTCTGCCGCTGCGTGTATGTACTGGAAATGTTCGCGATTTCAAACACAAAATGAACGCTTTTAAAGATAACAATATTGTTATCTGAAACACGGAGATGCTTCTCCGTGGTCTCAACTAACAGATTCTGCAAAAAAGCGAAAATGACTCATTTTCAAAAAAATCACTTCATTGTGGTTTTGCTCCAAACTCATGCTGCGACTTGTGCCCGGAAAGGTCCTGCGCTGTCACATATTGTCAAGTTATTATTTATTTGCCATTTACCATTTTGTTTGGATTAATGGAATAATAGATCCAGAAGGGTATTTCATGAGGCAATTTAATGAAAAGAAGCAGAGAAAGAAATACCAATTTAAGTGACACATAAGAGGAGGGAGAGCCCCAAATTCCAAAGGTAGATCTGTAACTGTTGCTCGTGACCTATTTGTACAGAATTGGCTATAGTGGCATTACTTGTTCTTGGGGAAAATTGTCAAACTGCATGTAAATTTATCCAAATTAATTAAAATAGTAAAAAGAATCTAGTCATCTAGTTTTCTCAGAGGTGAAAGTACAATAAATAACTTCTGTTCTGCATCAATATTTTTTGTTCGGCTACTATTTTGTGTTGAAATATGGGGGCATGCTTACCCATCTAATACAAAACCTATTTTTATTTCACAAAAGAAAGCCATTAGGACAATTAATCATTCTCCGTATAATGAACCAACAAATGCAATATTCAGTAAATTCAAAGCTATAAAATGTTATGATTTAGTCAGTCTGAATACTGCTGTGTGTATGTACAAAGTTAAGAGTAAAATATTGCCTGAAAAGATTTTATGTTTGTTTGTAAACAGGGAGCGGAAATATAACCTGAGCGGAGAGAATATGTTTAAGAAACAATGGTCAGAACTAATGAAGACTATTTCTGTGGAATGGTCTCGCTGGTGGTCTCAAGAGGAGCAGTCCTATCTTTTATTTCAAAAAACTGTTCAAAATCACAATCTTTAACAAATATAAGAATAAAGTGTAAGTCAAATTATTGTGTAAATAGCAAAGAAAAAAGAAGAAAACAGAAGATATACTTGCCATTGTCAGTGCATTTGTAATATTGATTGCTAACTTTAACTTATATGTTTATGTGTCTCATTATTGAAGGCAGATTTTTGTATTTGTAATTTTTTGTAATTAGGGTAGGCGTGATAAGCCACGGCTTCAGCCTACACCTTTTTCGGATACCTCCCTTGTTTGTAATGTATATTTATTGCAGTATATGTAATTTATTGTGTGCTTGCAACAGAAATAAAACCTTCATTCATTCATTCAAAAAGGGTTTCGCCCCAACCTGTGGAAACTTTACTTGCATGAATTGGGTTAGGCAAAAATAAGTTAAACTTCAGCCTAACCCCTTCGGTCACCAGTCAGTTTATGAAAAACCATGATCACTCATTGACATCAGCTAATAGACATTGCTTTTGTAACTCTTTTTTCTTTATTGCCTTCTCTTACTGTATGCCTCAAAATGTGACCAAATAAACAAACTCCTACTACTATGACTAACCTTCTTGTATTTTTTTAGCCTTCAAGCTACTGTTTGCTCCAAAATCACTTGTTCTGTTTCTTGGCATTTGTTGAGTCCAGGTGAATGTGTGGTTAAACTATAGCTGCCAGTCCAGCTCACACACCGACAGTGTCCACAGCAGTTTCCATTGAGCAGAAGTCTGCAACCGTTTGTATTCCATGGGCTACTTTTATGACACAAAAACGCAGAAAGCTACTCATGCTACTTATTCCTCTGTTAACTTCCGTGTTTGTTCACTAATGTATTTAAATGCAGAAAATGTCTTTACATCCCAGCGGTCTTTAATTGCTGCTTGTTTGTCTGGGCCTCTCGATCCTGCATCTATAAGGGGTAAACACTGTCGAGAAAATTTCCTACCAGCCACTATCGACTCCCCACTCCGCTTACACAAATCAATAAATCATCAATCGGATCAAAACGGAGGCGAGACAGGAGAAGAGGGAAGTGAAGAAAACCGATACGCAAGATTGGAAAGTGGAAGAAAAGAAAGTTTCTAAAAGAAGCTACACTTTAGGGTTTAATGACTTCTGCAATATAGGCGTTTGCATATTGACCCCACAACTTGAAAATAAATCTCAGCAATATTAATATGTCACGCTATTCTGTATGTCTACAGTATGTGTATGTGTAACTGTACATTATCATATTGTTCAAATATGAAAATATACAGTGGAATAGCATACCTGCATAGCATATACCTGCATGGCTTATTTGATTATTTAGGTACACTGCGTAACATTTTGGATTATTCTGTTGCCAGCAATACAAAACATAGTCCTAATGACCAGTTAAACAATTTATTGTAAACTCATTTACTCATTTACTATATAGTCCTGCACTATATAGTAGACTATAGTGGACTCATTTTATTGGCAATTGGGACACATTTCTCTTCACTACTTTCTCCTGGCCGCTGATCACGTGACTCAAGCGCCGCAGTGACCTGATCTGCGGAGGAGAGAGTAGGGAGAGGCCGAAACGTCAACAAGATGAGTGCACTACATGTTCTGAAAAAGTTCCCAAAACTCCGCAAATAATGAATTTCTGCGATCAAGACCGACCCAATTCAAGAGACACTTTATTATTTATGGATATATATTTATCAGAAAAGTTTTACTCAACATGGATTTTACATTAATGAAGAAAACGGCTTGGATTGCTGCATTTTGCCAGAGAAGAGAAGCTAGCGATCTCAAGCTAACGGTAAGCAGCTAACGTTAGCGTCTTTTCCTTGTAGCGGGTCATATTTAAGGGGGTTTTATTCATAAATAATCCACAACACGCCACTAAAGCCGTGTTTTGGAGCGTTTCATTCATCCGTGTTCAGTCCTGACGCTGTGCGCTCTTTACGTCAGACGCTCGCAGTGCATTGTGGTCTATATTGACCGGTTTAGTGACCATCGCTGTTCACTACTTTTCGAGATGCATTGTGGGAAATTTTGAATGCACTACTTTTTTCTTTCTGGACATTCGGACACCCCTAGAAATGGCGTATCCACTAATGAGTACACTATAAAGGAAATAGTGTGGACATTTGGCTGCCTTTAGTCAGAATCTCCATGGAGACGAGCTGGAGACGTCCCCGCTCCCAGGCCAGTAAAGCTACAAGTCAGGTCTTAGGAGAGGTGAGCCGCTCATAGCAAAGACACATTTGTTTGTTCATTTTTAAGTATTTTCAATGATTAAAAAGTATCGATGCTTGTATTTTAGTCTAATTATTGTGTGAAAATGTTACGTGGTGTACCTTTAAGGTTATTCAACACTTGATGGCAGATGCTTATCATGTAGTTCATGTTACATTATAAACTGGAGGCTACAGTTACTAGCTTTGCTTTATTGCACCAATCTGAACAGCACTAAAACAGAGTGAGCATGTTAGAATACAGTGCTAAAACTTTGGAGCCGTGCTGTCCCATAATGGAGTCCCATGCCGTTACCTCGTGTTGCAAGGGGGTGTCGGAGGAGCTCGCATAAAGGTTTCATCTGTTGTCAGACACCGATCCTACCTTCTGCTCTCTCTCACATGTGTGCGCATGCGCGACTCAACTAAGCCTTGATCGAGCACATAATTAGGAAATGAGGAATTGCATGTGGCACATTAAGGCCAGTCAAACTTGATTCATAAATAAAGAGCACACAGTTATGAGAAGCATAAGAGATTTTCACTCCACTCCGAGGACTAAATTAAGATGGACAACGAAATGAAGCAGTCTGGATGTGTGCGCAATGCTCTGATCCTTATTGACTGGCCCCGGGAAATGGTTCAAGTTGATGGAGGAGATTCAGTTCAGGCACTGGGAAAGCAATAGGTGAGGAGGAGGTGAGAGCGAGAGGGGGTGAGAAGAGAGGTGAGGGTGTGAGAGGGTAAAAGAGTGAGGGAGGTGTGAACCGAACACTTTGAACAGTCATGCGTCTTTGACAGAAATGTTTAGGACTTTTTTTGTTTTTGTGAATCAAAATGATCAATGCTTGATTCTGGAGGCACTTTGAGCAGGTCCCAAAGCATGGAGGGTACTTCCATAAATAACATTCAGTTTGTACCACCAAATATAGAGCCGTTTAAAATATTTGAATCGGTCATGAATGTCTCACCACTAGTTGGAACCGCTGAGACTGAGGGAAAGAGTCAGAGAAGGGGTTAAGCCTGCCTCAGTTATTAGTCTCACTCAGTTACTGTAATTTCATACAGGTGCCAGACACACAGCAGATGGACAGCAGAGTCTGGCATCATTAACCCACCGTCTTCCTAACTCTGATGGACTGAGGCTTCCAACAGTTTGTGCTTTCCTTTTGTGATGTGCCTTTTGGTTTTTGAAGATATATTAATATTAAACCGTTTATGTGCTTACGTTATTCTGAAACTACAAAGGGAGGTGAAGTCTTCTGTTCTTTTGATAATCATTGTACTTATACTTGAATGGACAGCCAGAGAAGTAAACTATTTTTGTTTTCCTCATAACTGGTCTGCCCTGACTTCTTTTTTTTTTAAACATCTGAAGGGGAGACAGTGCAGACAAAACAATTTCTTTTGGGTTTGGGCCAGTTTTCTCTCATGACAGAGACTTACACCTGGAAACAAATAGACAAGGAGTGTAATTATTGCACTGATTCACCGTTTCTCCATAGACCTACATGGGAAATTGTAACTCCAATGATCACTTTCTCAAAATGTATTTCTCTCACATTGTGGCAACAACATCTCAACTTCAGTAGCCCCTACAGACTCCAAACTTTCCGGCCTTGGACTTAACAATATTTTGAAGGTTTTTTCAGGAGGATGTTTCAATATTTAACTCCTAGTCTGATTTATTGAGTTTTGCTAAAAGCTAAAATGCAAAAAAACAAGACAAAATTAGATTTTTAAAATATATTTATTTATCAATAACTAATAAAAAAAAAATCAAAAACAAATCTTTGAACAAATCAAATCAAATCTTTGTAACTAGTATATCAATGGCGTGGGCTGCAGGACTGGATGGCGGTGGCCTCTGCAGCTCGGACTGAACATAGCTAGGGACTCTAGTCGGCCTAGGGACCATCTATTGCCCATCCGTTCATGGGGGTGCATCCCTCCCCACTGTGGTTTTCCTCGAGGTTTCTCTGTTTTTTTACCCACCAGGTTTTTGGAGTCTTTTCTTGCCACGGAGGAAGGATGGGACGCCCTAGGCTTGTTTTGTTTAGATATTACATTTGTGTGACATCGGTTTGTGACACTTCATTTGTTTGATTTGATTTGTTTTGCTTTTTTTAGTGCCTGTCACGCCCTTTGAGATGACTCCTGTTGTGATTTTGTGCAATGCAAAAATAAACTGATTGATTGAAAATAAAACCATACATTTAAACCTGACTTTTTAACGAAAAAATGACAGAAAACATGCAATACATTTCTTTTTTTCTGATATTGATGTCAGTAATGTACAGCAGAGCTTTCAAATCGGTATCTCTCAATTCACATTTGTTCCCAACTCTCTTCCACACCACGAACAGCTGCACAATTATTATTTCATTTCCTGTCAGTTCCAAATGGAAAAAAACTAACTTACATTTTCGGTTATAATCAAAACAACTTCTTCTGGTGTTTACTGGAGAGTTGAGAAGCAATGCAATGAAATTCACTGAGAAAGTACTGCAACAAGACACAGCCTCAATCTTACGACGATAAACATCTGTTAAATGGCTGAATTTATTTAACAGTTTTTTCCCATCGCTGGCTCTCAAACTGCTCTGCATCAAGCATTCATTTACCCATCTGCTTTCACAAACTCTCGCTCGACAGATACACCGACATTAGAGGCAAGATTTAGTTCTTCCTCAAGGACGCTTTGGCAATGAAATCCACAGACAAATAGAGTGAAAACCAACAGTGGGAGCATATCAATAAATGCAAAGAATCATGTGCAATACATCGTAGGGCAAGATTCTCCAGTCTTCATCTGTACTCTGTAGTTGAAGTGTCGGACGTTTCGATCTTCGTCCAAAGATAGGATATTCCTCAGCAAATAAAGACGTTTGTGGGTCTCTTAAGGGCAAACAGAGTACAGATGAAGACCGAAGAATCAAAGAGTCCTGTATTTCAGCTGAAGCTATTTGTGTTTTTTCTTTGCTCATGAACAATTTTTCTGGCAGTTGTTGCTGATCATGTAAACTTAGATCAGGGTCACACAACCACTAACCATGAGTGAAAAATAGGTTTTTGTGTTATTCATATTCTCTTAAAAAAGGATATAAAATCTAGGATAAATTCTTCTAGGGTATGAAAACTTATGAGCACAAATGTATATGTATAATGTAAAAGCTAGCATTCATGTGATATCACAATCTTCTAAAGAACCAATAGTTTAAAATTGAGGTGGAGGGCAGGGTAGTTACAGTTACAGAAATGCTCAAAATTCTATTTTCTGTCTTGGTTTATGGGTAATATCCATGTAATTACTGGGCTTTAACACACAAATTTCAATGTCTTCTCTGTTAGCATATACAGTATATGAACTAAGGTCGAATTATTTAGTGATAAAAGTGTCCAAAAGTGGTGACAATTTCCAAAAAAACATGTATATGATGTTGGCCAGTAGAATGGACTGTCAGCTATAAGAATAATATGGCAGGTTTATGAATCCAATCATGAATGATCAAGTATAACATTTATCAATATTCATTTTGGACATTTCTTTCAAAAACTGTTTTTCTCCCAGAACACTCCTTGAACACTAAAACACAACAGTGTTTCCCCTACCATTGTTTTGACAGGGCGGGCCGCCCCGCCAACAGCACCCCCCGCCCGGTCAAGACGATTGCCAATGCCTATATAATGCTGCACTAATGTTTAAACATGCATCTTTACCAAATCTGTGCCGGTAATCCATTAGAAACACATGCATACTTAGAACTCCGGTCCGTGTTTTTTCCGTCTCTCTTTACCTGCCCGACCCAATCGGCGGATTTTGATGATCCAGTCTTGTGAGCAACTTCAGTCAGGGCAAGCAGCACCAGAGGCAGCAGCTCAGACAGCGCTACAGAGTGAGTTTGAGAATGCGTAGTCGGCAATAAAATCAATTTTAAACCCACTTTCTTGGTAAATAATAAAATGTAATCTACTGGATCTACTCAGGGAATTACAGTACTGTTCCATTCACACAGCACAATAAATATGTTTAAAATATAATAAAAAAAGAAAAGAAGACAGTACACTGTACATCAAATATCTTTGCTAAATCAGAGAGTTATGTAGTAGGGAGAAACAAGCTCCTCAAATAAGTCTGGAGCAGTCCTCAGACTGTATTTTATTTTCTAAAAATACAGTATGTAGTAATGTATTATTGAACATAATCAAGGTGCTTCACTACTACTACCAATACCATATTTTGAAGCAAAAAGCAACAATTAGAAACTATAAAAATACAACAATAAATTGCTGTAAATAAATTGTCTCCGGCTATGTGTCCGCGCCGCATGCAAATTTGACCATTGCGCCCCTGCCAAACCAAAAAAACCTGGGGGAAACACTGCAACACAACCTATCGTTGTACAAAACTTCCTTGTCCCTGTAGCTCTGTGCTAATTTTGAGCTAGCTCATGCCTTTTGATCAAAACAACTTGTGGCTCTAAACTCAGGGCCACGGGATACAACAACAGACATGAAAGGTATCATGCCTTATTCATCGCCGTACAAGATCTGAGGCGGCAACACAGCAGTTTGGGACGCACTTTTGGGGATTGCAGATTAAAGGAAAGGAGCGCTAGATTTGGGTGACCCTTACCTCCGAGGTGATAGGTTCCTCCCGTGGTGATGCTGAGCGGCGCGGTGGAACGCACTGCTGAAGCCTCCTCTCCGTTTATGGTCAGCATGGCGAAGTTTTCCTTGACCACCAAACGGAGAGCGTGCCACTGGCCATCGTTGAGCCCCGAACCTGCACAGAAGCAAAAAAGGACATAAAAGATTGCACAGAAATAGGTATCGTGGTATGGTAACTCCTAGATGACAGAGTGCCTTCAAAAATGAGTCTATGAATAAAAGCAGCAAATAAAAAATGTCCTATACCATGCAAAAAACACTCTCCCACATGGACGAAAATAGACACGGACGCTTTGAGATCACAATAAGAAGTAATGTTTTTCAATCGCAGAGGAGCCGAAAGTGGGCGGTGACACCGGTAAACAAACTCTCAATCTGTCGAGTGCGTTCTACTGTACATGTTTACATTACACTTGACATATTGCCGTTTTTATGGAAATGATTGCTCCCCAGCCGCGCTTCACTTGTGTATTTATGTTCCCGCTCGCAGTTGGCTTCAGGGCAAGTTTAGAAACACTCAACAGAGAAAATAAATATGTTTCTTGTATTCTCTGCATACATTTTCATATGAACGCTTCTCGGTCTTTCTCCTTTTGAGCTCGGCCCCTATGCCCCGACTCCATTACGTCTGAGAGGAGCCAGACGTACACTGACAGATGATATGTCTGAAAGTGGAGACTCTGCATCTAACAGTTCTAGAAATATATCATATAAGACCTGTAGTTTTCAGTTTTTAATCCCCTGGTTTAGTCCATATTTAGATCTGATACAGACTTCACTTAGGACTTTTAGGGCTGGACAATGGGAGAAAAAAATGTTCAACAAAAAACAGACAATAAAACAATGCCAAAATGGAAATAAGTTAGATCAATTAGAAGTGTTGCACATTTTACACTTGTGTATTTAATTTTAGTGTGATAATTGTGGCTTCTTCAACATGGATTTTTGCTCTCAATGATTTGGCAATATATCGTGCAGCTCTGTTTGTTTCTTGTAGTCCTTGTGCAGAACTGGTTGGAATTTGAAACGCTGCACAGGCTTTGTATATGAAGCTAGTCCTGCTTGGTAAAGTGCTACTTTAGACCTGGTGGCCACACACTAGAGGATTTTTAATCTTTTGAGACTAAAGATCTGTGCAAAGACATCACACACTTAAGGACAGACATGAGGACACACATACACACACATGAGGAGTCCCACCACAGATCATGCCATGAGAGTTTTTATTGAGCCACGCCTCCTAAGACTAAAAATCTGGCTAAAAATCCTCTAGTGTGTGGCCACCTTTAGTCCTTGTTCAGACCCATTTCCGCAATGGCGTTGCTGTTTCACCCTGGTAAGTTCCTCCACGTATTTTCGCATGCGCTCCTCCCTCTGTTGCTCTGCCTCTCCCTCTGAGCGAGGAGTGCATTCGCCGGTCTCCAGGCCCCTATGTCTCAACTCCATTAACTCTGAGAGAACCCTGTTTGCATCCTGGTACCGGAGCGTGCGCCTGTACGTACCATTTTCAAGTGCCTGGCTATGTCTACGACACGTCTCGCGCTTGCCATTGCTCACGCACTCTTCGAGCTCCCCTGCCTTTTCCCCTCGCTCTCGTCTCTACTCTCTTCTCCATTAAATATGAGTGATGTTTTGGAAAGGGACATTACTACTGGAGCTGAGAGAGAAGCCCGCTCAGTCTCATCACCCACAACGCCATACATCACCTTTGCACTGACACCAATCTCTGCGCACTGCTCCCTTCTCTTCCGCAGCCGAATCCTCCCGTATGTGCCTTTACCTCTCTATATCCTACTCCTTTTCAATACTTCTCAGTTCATTGCTTCAGCGACTATATCAATGTGGAGAACAGTGTGACAAAGTTCAAGGTACGGCCAAATTGCTCTCAGATGTAGTATGTACACAATCGATGCACAATGTTCTGTATGTAACAATGCTATCGCCAAATACGTCCAGAGTAAACAGAAAGGAGAGGTAGTTTCCTTTCTAAATTATGAGTCTTTATTTATTGTGTATTCTGTCCCCAAATGCACTCAGAGGTGGCGATTTGGATCTCAATGGGAGGTCGACACTAATTAAACTCTATCAGCAGGGCCACAGTGTGTTTGCAGAATGGGGATGGCCACCTGCTAAATCTGCATTGGCTATTACACTGTCCAGAGGCTTGATTGCTCGAGCTAGACTAAACACCCAACAGCATATTAGCCTTTATTAATCTGGTAATCTTTAATTTAGGCTTTTGTTGCCCGAGGTTGCCACAACAAACACACGTTGCACTGACTTCAAATCAAGTGATTTGATGCAGGTTTCTACATTTATGAACTGGTTAAAATAATACAATATGTAATAATAAAGTAATTTGTGAAGTAATGTTCTCCATAAGAAAACATGTCCTTTGCTACAAGTTACATACATGCCCTGAGGAAGACTGCTTCTGGTTGAAACGAGTTGGTGCCCCTGTTATTGAATAAAGGACTTTTATATTATCTCTGAGTGCCTCGGTTGTGTAACCTCTGCCCACGTTACCTTTGCCCAAGGCCTGCTGTTTTTCTGCAAGTATCTTTTTGCCTGGTAGAGCACTGAGATTCAGCACTGCTTCTGACTCACCCCACAGTTTAATTGTCAAATAGTGTTTTGTGATTTGATGCAGGATTCCACATTTATGCAAACTTTAAACTGGGTAAAATAATACAAAATGCAATAATAAACACATTTTTGAAGTAAGGTTTTCTCCTTAAGAAAATATGAAGTCCTTTGCAAGTTTGAGCTCAGAAGCAGTAGCTAATGTCCACTAATGTTAGCAGTGACTTTACTGCGTTTAAGTGGTGTCTGAAACTCTCCAAGCAGTTGTTGAGGACAGAATCCTATGGTTTTGGTTTTCTTCAGGTATCGGCTCTGTTCACCTGCCTCAGGTGTGCTATATTTGAGTGTAGCATCTTGACTTCAACACTTGGAGATGCATAGCTTGCTGCCGTATACACTAGCCACTAGCCAGAGGTCCCCAAGATGGCAGCCATAACAACAAATGACACATTAGATACTAACATAGAAGGCAACAAACCCTATGCAGTGGCGATAAGGGAATGGTTCTCTCCAAGGGCAATATAGCAACAAGTCCGAGGCACTCTGATGCAAAAAAATATTCCTTTTTATTAAATGCGGGACGCCAACGTGTTTCGACCTAGAGGTCATCATCAGGGCATACAAATGCCATAAGCACAACAGGTCCATTAAATACTCAAAAAGGCATTGCGTGAGAGCTGTCACATGACTCAAGCATGCTCTATTATTTTGTTAAACTAGATATTATAAAATAGTTTAAAGTGATGAAATACATGTTTCGTGTGGATGCTTGGTGGCTTTTAACGTTTCAATCCAGAAAGTTTCCTTTTGAGCAAGACGTTTTACCCTGTCACCACCACTCAAATCTTTGGGGATGACATCAATGACCCTGGCCAAGAGTTGGTTTGTGTTGGAGTGGCCAGCAAGGTGGAAATGTCTTGCCATCGGATAGTTGGGATTTTGTGTTCAGACAGTCTGTCCTTGAGTCTCCTTTTTGTCATGCCGATGTAAAAGCATCCACAGGGACAGTCCAGTCTGTATATGACGTGAGTGGTGTTACAGTTCGCAAAATGACGACATTTGAAAGTCCTGGATTGTATGGAGTCATGAAACAAGATGTTTTTGTTGATGTTGGCACAGTAGTTGCACACATTTTACTGAAAAGTATATTTAAACTTCATATAGTCCTTTAGCTGTTCAAGTCATTATAGAATATAGCTTTTATATTTCATTTTCAGACCATCTCTGCTTAGACCCGTGAGGCCTAAGCTACATACAGCGCAAGGATAGTTTATTTCCTCTTTATAAATCTTGGTATCACCAAATTACTACTGGAATGAACTTAGTGCCAGTCTCCCCACACAACCTCATAGCCATTATCCTACCACCATTCTGTTTAACACTGCATTTTGCGGCCCAATCCCATCAATGACATTACGTCTTCATGTGAATGCCGGTATAAGAAGTCGTCTCTGGTAAGTGACCTTGATGCGCTCCTTAACTGACTGCATATTGGCTTGATGTAATCGCTGCGTCTCCAGGCCCACCCCTGTTCCCCCTCCATAACCTCTTCAATGTAATGGAAAATAGATACGGCATAAGCTGGTGTCCTCTCATCTGTTTTACATCGCCCGCAATAGCTCTGAATGATGAGCTTATCTGAGATGCTGCTGTCATTGAAGCTTGGAGAACAAGCAAGCACAAAAACCACGGCTGCAAAAAAAAAAAAAAAAAGCCACTGAAATTTTCCACTCAAGCGATACACACATGCCAGTGGCCGGGCGCAGATAAAAAGAACACAGATAATGAAGAAGTAGAATAGTGCAGAATGAAAAAGACAAGACCATTTCATCTCCCGCTGAGTTGTCATTTGTATTCACATGCCTCAGAACAAGCCTGCCCACTTTTGTCCACTCTCTGTGTAGCATGAAATTACTAAAAAATGCCCTTGCAGCTTTGCACGTTTTTCTAATATATGTATTCTAATGGTATTTTTTAACATAAAATACCTGAAGTGCACATGACGAGTCCTGGTTTGTTCATATTATTAGGAAATTGGGGGAATAGCCATCAAAAGAGCTGCAAAAGAGTGCCAAAGAGTCACAAGCAGAGCCCAAATTAAATTTTTGTAATATGGAATGGTAAATGGGCTCAATGTATATACCACTTTAATTCCAGAAAGCTTTCAAAATGTTTGCAACGGCTTCTATTACAAACCTTATATAACAACCATTGTTGTTGTACATGTGCTACTAAAAACCTGAAAGATCAACACGGAAATTCTAATTCCTTTATTTCTAGGCATTTTGCGCTGATTGCGTGGACTCATCTCAAGACTCTTTGTGGTTGTCTAAACATTTTTTTTTTACATGGAAGCCTTTGAAGAGAGGGAGAAAATAATAATATGAGAATGTATATGGGCTAGTGGGCTAACACTGCTGTGATTTGGGGCATGTACAGGAGAGAGAGAGAGAGAGAGAGAGAGAGAGAGAGAGAGAGAGAGAGAGAGAGAAAGCTAAAGAGAGAGAGAGAAGGAGGAGGAGAGAGAAGCACAGCAGATGACAGTTTGCAGGCGAG
>OMNZ01089304.1:0-21850 GCA_900303255.1 Lesueurigobius sanzi
ATTTTTATTTCAAATCTGGTGGAAAAATGCATTTTTATCGTCACAGTCATCCTTAAGTAGTTATGCTATCTAAATTTTGGACTCAGGATTATATATATTGTGATTTTACGATTATTCACAATTAATTATATTACAATTTTTGTACAATTTTTTTTCAAAATCTTACAAAAAGTGCTGTCCAAACTTTCACAACAAAGAAAAAAGGCATTATATGTATATTTAATATGTATTTAATTGGTGTTTCAGTTAAAAACCCATTACACATTTGGCCTATGTTAAAAATTATTTATTTGAAAAAGCTGATTTCCAGTTGCAGTTTCGTTTGTGTTTACCATGACATAACAAATGCAGCGCTGCACATGGTTCTTTAGGACTTTTCCTTTGGCAACGTTCAGCCATTATCAAGTGGAGATGGATTAGAAGGATTTACTCTGCACATTGGATCTTGCTTTTATTTGATCAGACTAAAAAGATATTTTTCAAAAAGAAAAAAGTCAGGTTTAGATCCTTAAAAGTGGGCCATACTGCCTTCGCTCA
Source organism: Lesueurigobius sanzi (assembly GCA_900303255.1). Classification (NCBI taxonomy): domain Eukaryota; kingdom Metazoa; phylum Chordata; class Actinopteri; order Gobiiformes; family Gobiidae; genus Lesueurigobius; species Lesueurigobius sanzi. Next base: position 538 of record OMNZ01089304.1, read on the forward strand.
GCCCGATCCCATCAAGGTTAGTAGCTTATGCACCAAATCAGACCCCATTGAGACAGTCAGTTAGTTGATTGAAAATAAGATCGCATCATCAAAAATTCCAGGGATTGCAAGTTGCTAATTGTGACAATTCAAATTGCAATTTTGACACAACTGAAATGAATGTTGCCTATTTGCTGTGTCTGGGTGCCCCATCAACATTAGACTAAACTGCCAGCTAACTCCTGACTTGTTGCTCAAAGAAAAGCCACACCTTAAGACGAGGCACTGCAGCTGAGGAGTAAATATACTTTTAGAGACATTATTCATGAAAACAAGAAAATGTATAAGAAGTTTTTATTAGGAAATAAAAGATTTAATCAGTGAAAATTCTCTTCAAAATTGCATTAAATTCCAGGAATTGATAAAGTTGTTTGTCACAGGAGTTCTCCATTGTAGACAAATGGTGTGAACATTACAACTGTCCAGTTGGCGACTGTTAAATTCCCATATCTATCCCCATAATCTATCAAAAGGTTGTAACAAGAATGAATAAATCACGTTATTGTGTAGATTTGGCAGTGGTTCTCTTCTTGGGGGGCAAGCCCCTTCTGGGGCCTGGAGGGTCTGGCTGCAGCCGATGGGAGAGTCATGTGGTCAGTGGACCACAGCTCCACAAGGTATGACATCACCTCCACTTCTTCCCGCAAAATTGAATTGAATATGTCTCAATAAGATGCCTTTCAAAAACAGGGTTACGGTTAGGGTCCTGTGGGGTACTGTGGAGCTCCACTACCAGGTGACTATCGGCTGCAGCCAGACCCTTCTTGGAATTACAGGGAGCTTTGTCTGGTCAGAGAAATAATATTTCTTCGCTCAGATAAAGAATCTTCACACATGACTGAGAAAGGTGCTGAAAAGATCCCAATTTCTGTTTATTTGCTTGAAATAAAAGCCTACTGGCCATTTTTGCTTTATTTTGATACATTGTGGGCCCCTGGTTTTGAACTGTGGGGGCCCGGCCTGTCTACAGCACGAGCAGACCCACTAGATTAGACTATTACTTTTCTTACAGGAAGGACATGCTAAGCAACCAAAAAGTAAAAATACAACTAAACTACAATGTCTCATCTTGGGAAGAGACTAAAAGTATTCAGGTCAATGTTTACTGTTCCACTTTCAAAAACACACTTCTTTCAACATTAACTTAATCTTTTCTGACGGCATTGTGAAAGTGGTGATTTACAGGGTGCAGGTGTTCTGAGTTTAAGAAAGTCAATATTGCAACTGAATGATAAGACAATAATTTGGGAGTCCGTCAGCTCATTACAAAACAAAGTAGCAAATTACACAGCCATGAAGTCATGCCGCCTTCAGTAAAGTGGAGCTGGATTCAGAGATGATGATGTAATGCCTTTGAGCACATTATTTTCTCTCATATCGAACGCCACAATCCGTCTCAGCATGTTTGTGTTTCTCCTTGTCTTTAAGATCTATTTACTTAGAGGAGAACAATGCAGTAAAATGAATAGCTTGGCAAAATACTGAGATTTTCCGTTCCCTGCAAGAACTCGGCTTACAATATTTATTTACAGTATTTGTCGATGCGCTCATTCATGGTCAGATGTCATAAAGTCCCACTGTGCCTCCAAACCAAGCGGCCACAAATCATTCTGTTCCAATTGGCTTCATGGTCTACAAACCTGGAGACCACCTATGGCCATGTGTGTAACTCTAGACGACATTTGTGACAAGTGTTTTCTGGTCAAAATGTTCCGTTATGAGAACAAGGGCCCTGCGTGACTTTGGGGTAACTCACGATGACCAGACCCGAACAACAGCTCAGGCTCAGAGCTCTGTGGTCGTCGGTGTGATGTGGTGATGATGACTTTGTTCCATTGAGTAACTAATAATAACATGACGTACAATGACGGCATATTACTGTGAATAATGACAAACCTAAAACTAGGACATTACCTGTGCATTTAGTGATGATTAAGTGTGATGTCAGATCATGTTGCATAATACACACGATACAGAGTAATGATTCAGGCAGATTCGTGAAACTTTTACACAATGGCTCTTTCATGTCTGGTTTGCTGGAAAAGCATATGAATAATATGTATTTTCATGTTGATTGCAGGTGGCGAACATGAGGTCACGCAGCAACAGTCTGGAGGATGTCTCCAGAGTTAGGCCTTCTCACCAGCCGCTGGGGGACACTCGTAAACGTACAGTGGAGCGAGAAGAGCCTTCAGGCCGCGAGCGCAAGAGCAGACACCGAGAGCCTCAGGACGACACTGGGACTATACAGAGGAACCACAGGACACAGAAGAACAGCACCTGCCCCAGCGCCGCTGCAGCCGGCACTGCTAAGAGTGGGCGCAAAGAGAAGGGCAGGGACCTCTCCAAAGACGACCTGGTGTTTCTACTGAGCCTGCTGGAGGGAGAGCTACAGGTAAGCACCAGTCACACAGAGCAGACAGACCAGAGAGTCATGGCACACACTGGCAGACATGGCCTTGGCCCAGCTGGACACGCACTCATGAGTCTGAGCCACTTACATTAGCTAATAGTCTGTGTGAATGGACAGCGAACAGCTGGGACCACTTCCTGTAAGCCCAACTCTGGATCCAACAATCCCTTGACAGTATTTCCTTGTTGGGACTCGATAATACAGCACCGACCATAATGCCAAAGAGCTGAATGTAGTATATGTTTACAGGCCAGGGATGAGGTGATCACCGTGCTCAAGGCAGAGAAGATCGACTTGGCACTTCTAGAGGCCAAATATGGATTTGTCACTCCGCACACAGTGTTGCAGGCCCTGCAACGAGATGGCATACAGGGGAAAGCAGAGGTCTACCAAGAAGACATCTATGAGAAGCCAATGGTTGAGGTAATACCCCATGACATACAGCATCTAAACTGTGGAAAGAATAGCATCCTTATGCATCATTGTCTTTTAGATAAGTAAGTCATGGATTAGTGCAGTTTGATAAACCCTTCAGTCGTGTAAGTCACATGTCTCTACTGCAGCTGGACAAGCTGGTAGAGAAGCAGAGAGAGACACACCGGCGCATGCTGGAGCAGCTGCTGATGGTGGAGCAGTCGCACAAACAGGCCCTGTATAAACTGGAGGACGAGAAGATGAACCATGAAGAGTTCATGAAGAAGAGTGATGAGTTCACCAACCTGCTGGAGCAGGAGCGTGAGAGGTCAGTGCACATGCCACACTGTGACACATGTCCGCACAGCACCATTCCTCCACGGGCTAAATGCACATCATCTATAAATACACTCCCCAAAGGCCATTGCCTCTGGACCTGGACAATCACATCCAGCTCCACTTGTACCAAAGCCCAAAGGAGTCCATCTGAAACACACACACACTGGCCGTAACTCTGAGAGGCCTTTATGTGCGACAGTGACATTCAAGTGACTGGCACTTTAAGATCAGCCTTACTGGTCCAGCTTCTTATTTTAGCAGAAGCTCTTCTGCCTAATTGCATCACTGTCCCAAAGGCTGGCAGTGCCTTCAACAGTCAATGTCAGTGTGCTCTTCAAATATTCAGGACCTCTTCAATCATTTCAGCACATAATCTCCAGGAGGCAAGTTGACATAAGGTGACGCTGATGCAGCACGGCAAAGATAAAGTTAGAGCTGGGATTTCTTAAAGCTAAACATGTTGCCCACTAGAGTCAAAGGTCTGACTGATTAGATGCATTTTGAGGTTTACATTGCCATCCAGTGTAAAACTGTTAACAAGTTCAAGGAAAGAACATCATGCACACAGCTCCCACGGCCAGAATTATGTCCTTAACTTTTACAGTCACTTTTTATTGAGCAAGACAAACTCTGCCTGGACATGTTCCAACTGTAGGCCTCATAAGGGGAAACTTCATTGACACTTTCAGCTGCAGTTTTAATAAAAATGATAGATTGTACTACTATACTACTAGCTGGGTGGTTCTCGAGATGGGATTTGTGGCCTTTTACTTTGAGTAAAATCATTGGGGTTTGTGTTCTAAAAAGGCTCATCTTGTATTAATTTTAAACTATAGAATAAGCAGGTTTTATCCAAGTGGACCCAGGGATATTTAGTATTGTGCCTACTCTGGACATTATTGATACATTTGCGTTTTAAAATTGTGGCCATAAAAATCCAAAAAAAAAAGCTATGAGACTATTTTCAAACTGTCCAGCTCAGTGGTTAGTGCTTCCAAAGCCTTATCAAATAGAAACGGAGACAGCTGGGACATGTGCTGTAAGTCGCCATGTCTCCAGAAAGCAGCCTTTTCCAGTGCACAGAGCGGAGGGAAACGCAGCTGGACGAAGGCCCAGACCTGTTTGTGGCCCAGTGTTTGACTTGGACGGGGAGCCACGGTGACGACGGTCTGCGATTTGTCACTGTGCATGTCGGGAAGAAAAATAGACCTCGATCCAACGCCGCGCTAATTACCCCGTGAGAATCGACGAAAGATTTATGCTGCTGAGAAAAAGAAAGGCGGACATAATGGCTCGGGGAAGTATCAATCATGTTTGATGTTCGGCGAAGTCCCGGGTTACCATGGTGACAGTCTTCAGTCGTCCTCTGTACTCTGTAGTTGAAGTGTAGGACGTTTGGCTCTTTATCCAAAAAGCTTTGTCAGAGCGAAACGTCCTCCACTTCAACTACAGAGTACAGATGAAGACTGAAGGATCTTTGCCTCTTGTTACGTCTGAGAACCTACACAGACATGGTGACAGTCGGTACCGGTGGCGTTTAGGTTTAGGGCAGTGATGGGATTAATGGCTCTTCACTGGTAGCCGGATATTTGGAATCCATTAATGAAAAAGAGCCGTTTAAATGTCATTTTTACGTCATTTACAGAGAGTTTTCAGAAAACTAATTATCTGAGACCTGAGCGCTAAGAAGTACATCATTTTACTCAACATTGAAGTAAAAGTATCTGTCAATGGACAAGTATTTTAGCTTAAATTAAGAAAAATACTGCACAAATACTTCTTCTATTGGCAGATGATTTTACTGCTGAAATCTAGGGCAACACGAAGCGCTCGTGTTAAAGAGCCGTTCAAAAGAGCCAATTCAGTCATGAACGTCACATCACTAGTGTAGAGAAACAGGTGAAGTCAAGTGCTCAAGATGTGGGGCTTATTAGCATCTGCCAGTAGGTGTTACCATAATGATGTTAGCACCACAGGTGGGAGTAAGTCACTCATGTTGACTTACTCCCAAGTCAGTCACACAGCTTGTATTACAAATGCCCGGTTAGCCAACTTCATAGTTACGGCCCTGTCAATAGGTAGTAGCTAGGCTACTTTAAAGCTTAGAGCATTTTGCAAAGTGTCTTACAGGTTAAAGGCAGCCAGTCACTGCAGTGTCCGGAACAGGCCATTATAATTTCAGTTTCAGTTTTAGTGTTCACAATGTGACATCATGTCACAAAATCTTAGCTATTTCTTAGCTATTTCTTGTCCCGCAATTTGCTTAAAATATAGCCCACTGTAGTCTTGTTTTGGCCACTTTAACGTCGGTGAAACAAGGTGATGCCATAATTTATTGCTATTTTCACGCAGTCATTTTTCTGCTATAATATCAATCAATCAATTTATTTTTGTAACGCCCAATATCACAACAGGAGTCATCTCAGAGGACGGCACAGACAAAAACAAATCAATATCAGACATCAAAGATGATCAAAATAAGTCACACAAATGAATGTCTCAACCAGATTTAAAGTCCCGTAAATAAGTAAATCGCTTACAGTAACAAGCTTAGAGTATCCCACATCCTTAGACCTTCCTCAATATTTCACATCAGTAGCCGTTTGGACACTTTTCTCTGTGATTTCTGGACGGATTTAAATAATTTAAAAAACTGAGTGAGCAAAAGGTAATTCCGGTTGGGCCCATCGTATCTTGTCTACGTCTCTTTGCTAGTTTCCCTCTTTACTAAAGATCAGCCAGGGGTCTGTCTACTGCGAGGTGGGGAGAGCTCGCACTGCTCTTCACATGTTCATAGCCCTGGTTTTGCCGACAACATACGCACAGTTTTCCACAACTCATTTAAGAGAAAAATGATGAACCAAGGCACTCCTTATAATTATCTATTTACATTTTCTAAAAGGTTATTTTTGTTTATTGTACTCGGCTAAAACATAAAGCTTTTAAAACATGTTGTTGGTTTCTTCCATGTGAATCGGCTCCAACAAGCCTTTTTCAAGCCTTGAATGAGATTGAATATGAGATTGTGTAGTGTAAGGCCACACAGGTCAAATTTCCTATTTGAAGCCAGATTCAACATTTAATTTGGTTTTACTTCAACATGTCTGTAAAAAGTCATTATGAGTCACTCCATTGTAGTTTGACGAGTGGGGACCCACATACGTATATCGCATTATAAAGGGCCCACAAAATGTTAGAAAAGTCTGTGATGTAAATGTAAGGTGAGAATAAAATAACAGTGTCTGTAAATCTGGCAGCAAGGATCTGAATGTAGTAGAACTTTAAGATGTCTGATTGAAGCAGCCTTGAGCTGGCAGAGCAGCGAATCCCTCAGGATCTTAAGTAAACTACAACCACCACCAACAAAAGCAGCATTTTTTAGCAACTTCTGTTCTGTTATATTCACTTTCAAAGATATTATCACACGACGTGAGATAAACTGGAAAAGTTTAAAGGGTCTATATCAACTTGTTGGAGGGTTTAACCGTGTTATGATGTTAAACCCTCAACAAACACAGACCTGAAGAGGTGTTTTGTTTCATTTTGCGCTTGTTTCCATTATCCTGCATGCCAGCCCACACTCCAGTAAACATCACACAGAGATTATAAGGTTCCCGGGTTATATTGTCTAGACACCTTCAACAAACGTCTTCTGAGACTGTCCGTGGTCAAACTCTCGACAAAATACAATACAAATTTACAAAGTTGTGCTCATACGTTTACATATCCTTTCAATCTTCTGGCCATTTTTCATAGAATATGAATCTTTTCTTCCACTCATGGTTAGTGGCTGTGCGAAGCCATTTATTGCCAAAGAACTGAGTTTACTCTTTTGAAATCATAATGAAACAGAAACTACTGAAATGTCCCTGATCTAACATTTACATGACCTTCAACAACTGCCAGGAAAATTGTTCAGGAGCAAAGAAAAACTCACTTCAGCTGAAATACAGGACTCTGACAAAATTGTTTTGTTTCAAGATGCACAATGTGTAAACTTTTGATCAGGGACATTTGGCTAGTTTCTAGCTGAAACGTGCAAACAAACAGGCTTTTTGACAATAAATGACATACTGCCAGGGTATATAAACCTTTGAACAAAATTGTGTATTTTAAAAATATCAAGGCTGAGAGGTCTAAAGTAGCTATAAAAGCACAAATGAAGCATATTAATTTAAACTAGAGGCAAAATAAGGCTTTTACTGTTTTTGGGGATGTGTCCTCCAAAATGTTTTTAGTACATTTAGCAAGATCCTTCTGAGTGGGATTCTTTGCTCTTTAAAGTGAGACACTGCAGGAGAATAGGGAAAAGATTACTGGCATAAATATGAGAATGGATTGGACGTTTTCTGTCATTTTCTGTTTTCATACAAAAATAAGGCATTTTATCTGTAAAAATGTCCATAATTATTTTCAGTAACAAAATCTCAACAATGGAAGAGACAGATTCAAATTTGTTTATTTTGTGGATATATTAGTTACACAGATTTGTTAAGAGGATATTTTGATATTTTGCTAGTTATTTGTGAATAAATCTGTAAAATTCTAATTTCGCCTTGTTTTTTGGGTTCAAAATAAATGAAAGGTTGAAAAGTCTCTCTGAACCTACCTTCAAAATATTGTTAAGTGCAAGACTGCAAACTTTGATGGTTGTATGAGCTGCTAAAGTATGTTGCAAGAGAGAAATAAAAATGCATTTTGAGAAAGTGGTCTTTGAAGTTAAAATGTTCTGTGTAAATCTTTGGAGAAACATTGAATCAGAGCAATAAATGAACACCTTACTATGGTAAATTTGTCAATTTATTTGTTTCCAGGTGAAAGTTTATATGTTAAAGGATTAAACAGGCCCAAAATGAGAAAATTGAAAACACTGAGTTTTGCCTGTAGTGTCTGCCCATAATTGTGACTTGAGAAGTTGTCCCACAGTGATGACCTAATAGCGTGGTATAGAGCAGGAGCAGCAGGGGTGTGGGAGCCATGTGCAGCACCTCTCTAACCATCAGCAGATGTTGGAGCGTGAGCTTTAGCACACCAACAGCTCCTCCGCTCTCCTTTGTACTCAGCTCAAGTGGAGGGCACTGAGAAGTGTGTATCGTTACCATTTAAGGTTCCACAGGCAGCTCCTGCTGATGGCTGCAGATGACAGCAACAGGCATGAAACATGAACTGGGACTGTGATGTAATTGTAGGAAAATGCACGCAGAAGCTAATGTTTACCAAGCCAGCTGGTTTGGGATCATTTCATACAAAAGGCAAATGGTTTAGTGTTATTGTTGCATTCATGTTTGAGGCACAAATCAAAGCAGAACGGAGTGAATAACAATATTACAATATTATGTACGATATTAAAACCAGGTCATTTTCGCTAACTGTTTTGAATACTGTGATTATATTATTGTGAAATTTTACCATTTCGATGCAGTTTGTTCCATAAAAATAAAAATCTAAAGCACTTTTGATGAATTGTGCCTGAATCGAAACTTAACACATTGAGTGCCAAAAACTTAATATTACGTTTTTGCAGGGTTTTTTTTTATTACGAAACTTGACACTCACCTTATGTGTGAATTTGGGAGCTCTGCGATGAAAAGCTCATGAAAAGTCATGATCTGGACCTCTCATCTGGGCATTTTATCACAACAATTATTGATTGTTATTGCTGCATTGTGTGCAATCATACACTTCAGGTGATCTTACACAAGACCTTTGACCCAGAAATGTAAGTATCAGAAGCGTGACAGGCTCAAACGGCGCATGTTTCATAAAACATGTGATACCTCAGTTTCTAGAAGAAAAAAAAACAGTGATTTTGATGAAAACCAGCCTCTGTTTAGCTTGGGATATCTCAGGAACCGAGGCATGTAGAAATAAACAGGTTTCACCCACTGAGAGCTTAAGAGTCTCCATAGCTATAACATAGAATATGCCGTGGTGATACAAAAATCATCAAAAAACTCAATGTGTTAATAAAGACTACATCAAAGCCAAAACACTTGCAGTTATCAGATATTTAAATAGTCCTAGTGAATAAAGAAGTCCATCTTAATAGTTTTCTTGGGAAGGAAATGGCTTTATACCTCATTAAAATTAAATGTAGAATGCATATTGCTATTTGGATGTTGAAACTATAATTTTCAGTCTTGCATTAGTCATAACACTTGCACAATGCTTTTTGACTTTTATAAGGTTTTTGCCGCTGATGTCACCCAGAGAGAAGACATCTCGTACATAACAAAACCAGTGCGTTGACAGAGTTTATTGGCACCGTGAGTGTTAATGATCGGAACTTTACGGAGAAAAAGCACGGTAGCTGCACAAACAAGCCTCATCCTAATCGTTTGCAGGGAACGCACTACATCCTCATGCCATCTGGTTGACTTAAGAGCGGTGACATCACTCATGTGGATCTGATGGAAGAACATTCCTCAGTGATGCCCTCATGGTGGCTCAGATGCTTATTATCCAGACCAGCCCTGTTTTCAAAAAGGAACAGATTTTACGATCTTGGATTTTTCCTTGTTAATGTTTTAGCGACCCTTCCCCCGCTGGGTCACCTCAGAGGAAGGCCTACAGTGGGGTTTCAGCAAACTGGGACCGGAGGATTTGGATGGTTTAACAAATTGCAAAGGCTGCAATTATTTAGGTAAAACAATGTCCTCCGTGAATTACAAAATATCCAGTTTATCGAAGGAGTTATAAATCCTGCTTATGCCAAAATTCAGAGCTCATCAAATATGTTCTGAAATGCATGTGATTTGTTTACCAGTTCCTCTTATGAAATGTTAATGGTCCACATGGTTTAAAATGTGCTCTGTGAACTAAATTTTGATCTAAAAGGGGACACATCTGCACAATCAACTTTTGAGATCATTTTTAGCCATGTGAAACTGTAATTGTCTATTACCGGTCTATGCCATCTTTGTTCAACTGAAACATTTTGACTGATGTAAAATTCCTGCATTTTGCAGTTTATTAGATGAAGTTCAAATTCCACCATAAGTCAGTTGCGCTCAAAGTGTGGTCATCATGGTGTAACTGATTTGTTAAAAGGTCTTTAGCTAAAAACGAAAGCTAATATTTATTGTTTTATTACATGCGATTTCTATTCCTACCTGCAGAGGGCACTCCAGGCCTATTGTAAATGCAGACCAACAAAGTCCTCACTCCTATGTCTATTCCATACACACTATTATAAAATGTTTAATATCAATGTTGAGGTCCCCAAAACAAAATCATTTTAACAGCCTAAACTAAGCCGCATATAATGCATATACAGTGCTTAACAAATTTATTAGACCACCTGAAAACAAGAAAACATAAATAACTTAAAATAAACAAACGAACAATAACCAATTGGAATATCAATAGTCCTTGTTGACAAAAAATGTAAAATGTCAATATTTAGTATGGCCACCTTTGGCCCTGATAACAGCTTCATTCTGGCTAGCATTGTTATATGTAGGTTTGCAAAGTCTTTTTTGTTACTGAGTTCCAAATAGTTTGTAGCTGTTCCCAGAGACTTGCTTTGGATGAGACTTTGGTCTGATCAATTTTTGATTTCACTAAATCCCAGATCTATTCAAAGGGGTTCAAGTCTGGACTTTGGCTTGGCCAGTCCATCAGATCCAGCTCCAGATTCCTTCTTCTTGGTCAAGTAGTCTCTGCATAGCTTGGAAGTATGCTTGGTAAACAGAAATACAGTTCAATTATGGCAGCAGTGGCAAACACCTTATACTGGGTGGTCTAATAAATTTGTTAAGCCCTGTCAATCTTAAAAAGTTTTTGAGAGGATGTCTGTGCATTGATGTTTTACATTTTATAAATTGAGATAATGCCTCAGTGAGGATTACATGATGTTCTTATATACTAGCACCAGGGCTGATAAGGATTTGGCCTGTGGCGCCCCCTGCAGCCAAGAGTGGGAATCAAATGATAAAGTAAAGTTTCTCTTTGAATTAACAATGTGGCTAGCAGCGCCACAGAGTTCCTGTGTCCACACTGAGCACAGAACGGCTCTGAACTGATCCAATATCGGATGCTTGGCTTTAAAATGTGGAGGACAGTTTGGGGGGTTTGAACAATTACGCAATTGTACAAAGAAGTAGGGCCGCACGATATTGGAAAAACTTGTGATATGCGATACGGGCATGCAATATCGCGATAACGATATTATTGTGATACTTGGATGAACCGTTCCATTCAGTTCAGACACATGTAATAGCGTTTTCAGCTAATTGTGTCAAAAGAAGACTCCAAAAACACTAAATGAGAACCAAAAAATATTGGCAAAAAATGTAAAAAAAAGACAAGTGAATTTTACTACTCAAGGTCTGTTTTTGACAAAAAACCTAATTTTGCATGTCTCCTTTAAAACATAAATCACATATCTCATCGCAGTTGCAGTTCCTGCCAAAATAATCATAATTAAATGTTTCCAAAATGGTTTAACTCCAGCACAAACAAACAGCAGCATATTTTGAGATGTTGTGCAGCTGGACACTTGATTTTATTGCGTGCATGAGCTGGATCTGTCCGCGCCTCGAAGTCTTTCAGATGTTATCAGTCCAACAAAACTGGTAGAGAAGACAGCAATCTGGCCCATTCATCCGCTGCCGTTGACATGTGACTGTGCACCATAACCAGAAGCCTTGACATGTTGTGCGCCTTTCAGGAGGAGCACACCTGTATTCCTCCCGAAAATACCTCATGGATTCCTGCTTCACGCCAGGCCGAGGCTGTGGGTGCGATGAATGATACGATGGGAAGGAAAAGTGAGAGCAGATGTACAAGGGCAAGCGCCTTTCATGGGGAGAGAAATGTGCCTCAAGCTGGTTATTAGAAAGAATGAGGAATTTAAAAGGAGATGTATCACGCAGAATTGATGATTTGAGCTTGTATGTTATAACCATAGAGTGTAGATCAGGGTTGTAGAGCTTAAATTTCTGAACAAATAAATTAAGGAATTCCACACCTGTCCAGCAGAGGGCACTGGCATACTGTCTTTGCTCTGCCTGAACCTGTCAGATTGCTGAAGCTAAGCAGGGCAGGGCCTGGTCAGTATACTGTGATGGGAGACCGTTGGGGAAAAGTCAGGCTCCACTGGGAATCACAATCAATTTACTTTTGCATTGCCCAATATCACAACAAGAGTCACCTCAGAGGCTTCACAGACATCAGCACATGTAATGTCCTATTAGGGTTTGACAGTAAATAAATAAACAAAACAATTGATAAATAAATATAATACATTTAAATGAATACCAGCTTTAAAAGTGCTATTTAAGAGTTAAGTAATAATAATGAGCCTGTGTTCACATTTTGTTTATTTGTGTCATTGTGTAATAAGACTGATCAAAATGAAATATTGTCATCTAAAATACACCAGATTGCACTAAATTGCATCTGTGTAATTCACAAGTTCCTAGGGGAGGACTCCCAGACCCCCCCCACACAAATATTACACCTTACCATTTGTACACTGCTGGCTACCGCCCTGGAGGCACAGCCTTGTAATACAAGTGTAAGCCATTATTAATATTTATCAGGCTACAGTCCTGTAGAGTACGGGTTCCCAAAGTGGGGTCCCGAGACACTGCAGGGGGGCCTCCAAAGGTCGTCCGCAAATCAGTCACATCAAAATAAATTGAGTTTATAATGCAATGTACATGAATTTGTTTAAATGCACAATCTATTTGAATGTATTGTCACTGTTTCCTGGTATTGTTTATGTAAAATTAACTGAAAAGCATTGAAAAACCATGACATTTTATCGATTTATTGTCTTTTAAATAGTGTGAATTCTTATCAAGAGATCTTTGGATGTGCAAGGGGGCCAGGACACTCAAGTTTGGGAATGACTGCTGTAGGGCTTTATCCAATTTTTAAATATTGATCAAATGAGATGAATTATTACAGTGCACATTATTGTTATTAATTTATTTTAACAAGTCTTTGGTCAATAGTATTTTCCTATTTACAATATATGCGGCCCGCGACCTGCCATCGTAGGTGAATTTTGGCCCTCGACTTGAATGAGTAATGCTAGCATTTGAACCGCGCCATGTTGAATTTTTGGAGCCAAATCCATATTTGGTATGTGCCAGTTACATTCTCTTTTAATGGTGAAAATATTAAAAGACAAAGAACAGGACGGTGTAGCGTGTGGTAAGACGAGCACTTGAGGGTCATATTAACAAGACTATTTCCAATAATGAGTTAAGGAGGGGCCAAAATGTTTCAATGGAAAGTCAACCAGAGCCAGCCCCTGTATGCTAACTGGCTTTGCGGAGAACTAGCCAATTGTACCTCCATTATTATTTACATTCTATGGTTATAACCAGGGCTTGACATTAATTGATGGAGCACGCTGTTAGTCGAAAGACAAAGCTTGTTTGGGACGAGGTCAGAGGAATAATTTGAGCAGTGACACTTTAATTGAGTGTCAGAGTGTACTGGAGCTTATTAATGTGAGGCTGTGCTGTAATTAAAGCCGGAGTCGTCACTGAGTGGCGTAATGTGATTACATCTCACAAGCAGAATGCAGAGATTAGACCTCACTAACCACAAGGCCCAGCACTTGTGCTGTTCCCACCATTCAGCCTCATTTTATTTATGCACTCAAAATAGACTTTACACATTACATTGTATTAGCTTAAAATCATAAACTACACAAACAAAATGTCAAATTAAGCCTTTGACAGCCTGTATGTAACATCTACCATCTGCTAGGGTTAAAACAGTACACAATGCTTATCCCAATAGAGCTTGACAAATTACAACACCGACCTGTAATCTGCTAGCATGATGAATGAGCCAATCTTCTATTTGTGAAAGGAAATAGCACCAAAGGTGGAGGGCAGGGTTAGGGAGGAAAAATGCGGCTAATGTAGAGTTAGCATGACATTTCTACGCTTGCTGTGAACCATGACCGGCCTCTGCTCGCTCTGCAGCCAGACAAGCGGGGAGATTGAATAGCAGCAGGCCACAGAGAAAATCGCAAGTGTGGCATGTCAACCCGGAGAGCAGTGCATTTGACGCCAGAGAGACTAATGCGCCCGATACACCGCACTCCTGCATTAGTTCCACTGGGCACCTCTATGTGTTCTCGTCGCGCTGGGCTGGAAGGAAGCGCCACACATTACACCCTTGAACTTGGCAACGGCAAAGTCTGAACAATGCGTCTGTGCCTCCCCGGGCAGCCAAAACGTGTCGAGATAGTGAGAGAAATATGTAGGGAGGAAGCAGCGTGACTGAATCTGCCAAGTTAAATACTGTGTCAAAGTGGTGGGTTTTGAGAAGTGGCACCAACACAAGAGAAGTGAAACTATTTTGCTGAAATACACGAAAAAGCAGCGTAAATGTTCGAGATAGAGATGTTGAAAATAATACTAGGCAGATGAGTCTCCTGAGGGCTTCTGTCAGAGCTTATCATGACCTCATATCCTGTAGCTGTAAAAGAGTAGAGCCAGAGTAACACGGAGAGTGGACAACAAACAGCCTCGGTGATGTGAAAGAAACAATCCTGGTAAAGCACAACGTAATTATAAATGTTGCAACTCTCATACACAACCAGTTAATAAAGACGTCTAGTTACCGATGACATCATCCCGCCTCAACCACTTCACCAGCCCACGCCAAGGGGGCTATTTTGTGCGTAAGCCACCAGGGAAATTGGGGGGTAGGCTGCTATACTTCCTGTGGTTGGGATTTATCATTATAATTCAAGTGTGGAATCATAGCCTTGTGAGCGGAGACATAAACCCATTCATTGATGAACTTCACTAAACTTAAAAGGGGACACATCATAATACAAAAACTAGGCCTGTCTTGTTGTGTAACTTGTGATGTAATGCATGTGCAATTATTCATGACACAAACATAAATTCTGGCTTAAATTAAACTGGGTTAGAAAATAAATATAACAAGGATGTTGATACATGAATGTAAAATTACGGAAGAAGGCTGTTTTATTATTATAATGTTTATTTTGATCGAAATTTCGGAGAGAAAAAGCAATGTCTGTGGCACAGCTGGTGATGCACCTTCCGTGAGTCTCTCTCCGTTGAAGGCCTTGTAAAAACCCCTTTGTGCTTCACTTTTCAAGGTGTGTTCAAAGTATAGGGGTGTGCTCAAAATATCGATACCTATACGTATCGGTATACAGTAATTAAAAAAGATACAGTATCTATATTGTGGCTCTTATCGTTCTTCCCCCCGGTGTTAGACGGCAGACTGGAGAAAAGATGTTGTATTGTGAACCTACACTGTGTCCGACCAATTATTCTGAACACTTTATGTTGCAAGCATTTAACCAAAATGTACTTCATGTTCTTTATTCTTCAAAAAATTAAAGACAATACACAGAGTTCAGTTTTTTGAGTAAGTGGATATGTTCACGATTAACTAATGAGCATTAGGTCCATGTTTTGTTATCGAACCGTATTGAACAGTGTCAAATTGTATAGAGGTACTGTATGTATCGTATCGTGATCTTTGTATTGAGGTATGTATTGTCAGGTTCTCAAAGGTACACAGCTCTAGTTCAAAGTGCGTGCTAGATCTGGGAAGTTAAAATATCAGCGTTTATATCATTGTAACTGTGAAGAACTTTGCCTATTTGTCCGGTTAGCCTTAAGTTTTAGCCGTTGCGGATTTAATGCGTCACCCCCCCTTCTCTCACTCTGCTCCACACACAGCAAACGCAGACGCTCCCCGTTTGTTCAAATGCAAAATACAGAAGTACCACAGATTTTTTGTTGTGACGTGAAGTCCGCTACGCGCTCACACCGGGGCCATCGGGTTTATTCAGTCCTCGCTCCGCCATTGAGTTTAGCAGGTGAAAAAGCTCTGTAGCACGCTGTTCTGTTTACAACCTATTAATCTGAAAGCTGTGGATCACTAAAAGTGTTGGGTAGCGTTACTTTTAAAGGTAACTCCTTAGGTTAGCTCGTTTTTTCTTTGGAAAAGTAGCTTGTTACAATACTGTGCTACTTAATTATGAAAGTAACGCATTACAGTACTCCTCCATTACCAATAATAAACATCTATATAAAGCCTGTATTTGGCGTAATGTTGTTCCGACCACGTTTCCAACGCGGAAAGCTCCATTTCATAAACCGATCCGCAGTAGAGGCTAAACCACGCAAACAACTGCTTGGTTTCAGTAAGTGCAGAAATAATAGTGTGAAAAATCAGTTTCTCTAAGCTTTATTTATGTTTTTATACTGACAAACTACAGGAACAGACCACAATACGAGGCATCAACAAGCTAACATCCTTAATAGCAATGAAATAGCCAATGCTATTTCAAGCGTAACAAAAACAACTATTTTCAGCTGGAGAATTATTTCAATTTATTCACGCTAGTTTGAGTAATGTTGTTTTCTTAAGCTGACTTCCTCTTTGTCTGCAGAAAGTGTGCTAGTTTGTACTTCCTGCATTTTATTGGAAAACACGATGGAACACGGAGCTGCCATATGCGCTTTTAAAGCCGATAATCCATCTGCAAACACATTCTGAGCAGTTGTGCGCTCAAAGTGTGTTCAGCATGTTTCCAATAATTTGCAAGCATGCTGTTAGCTAAGAATGAAAGCTTGTATTTACAGTTTTAACACGTCATTCGCACTGCTGCCTGCAGCTGGCACACCAGACCAATTCAAAATGCAGACCAACACAGTGCTCCCTCCTTAAGAGTATATTTATAAAGTATCAAAGCTATGATGCCCAACACAATGCCTTCCAGCCATAATCATGCATGAAAAATAAGACAGAGAAGTCCACAGTTACCATAAAGAACATGCTCGGGTGTTGTGTTGTTGTCATTGCAATATCACTGCACGGTCGCTGTGCACAGAGGGTTTTATGAGATTCGTATAAAATGAAAATAGCTCTCGTAACTTTCCCAGAGCGTTCGGAAGCAGCTGATGAGTGGTGGGAGCTGTTAATGAAGGGGGTTTATGGAGAGCAGCGTTTCATTTACTTTTCCTTGATGGCGTTAGTGTGACGGCGTGCAGCAAAAGTGTTATTTTGACTTCTGCTTGCCGCCCATTATATCTGGCTTTAAGTGCTTTTTCAGGAATCATAATCCAGCATTTATTAGTTCATTGGAAGATTGTTTTGCATTTTGGTGTTCTGCAGCTCTGACAGATCAAACTGTTTGCGAAGTTTAGTTAGTTAGTAAGTTATTTTAAAGCAAAAGTAGGTTGAGAAGTATGATACCAATACTGTTTTTACTTATTGGTTGACCTTCATGCATTTTTGTAACTCTAGTAACAAGAATAACAGAGAATAACAATGACCTGCCGATGGGATCACTGAGTCCGCCCAGTCCTGTCGCATCCTATGACGCATTGTGCCTGCACTCACAAACCAGGAAATGAAAACCAGGGCTGGGCTTTAAATTTTTGTACCTCTCAAAAGATTTTGGCTCATTCTGCTGTACGCCGCCGCCGGAGATGATTGATGACAAGTCTTTCCTCCAGGATCTTAATGTCAGAAAATGACTTATGAGACCAAACATAATCTTTATAGACACATCTTCCCCTCGACAGTCAAGAAATGTACAGAGTAATCAAGTTCTGTGTATAGCCTTTTACAAGCCTGCTCTAGCTCTGCATAAATGTGATTCAAACCTCAACAATACGTATGACTAAATAGCACTTTAACCATCATTTTACAGCTCATCATTTCCTGAGCCACAATGATTTTGCACAGAGACGTCCCAATAACAAAACAAGCCTTTATCCGCCCATAACTGCTGCACTTCTTAGAAATCCTTTCAAAGCATCTATCTGATCCAAGCCCAAAACCTCAATTACATTGTGTTTTTCCAAAACCAAATTATGCAGACAATTTCATTTAAACTCGGGGTTCATCGTGTAATGACCTGAAGAGCAGCGTCGGAGTCAGCCAGAAGTGCTGCTCGATGGATGACCGTTTCGGAGCAGGGTTTTTTTTGAATTGCGCCACATAAGAGCAGAGTGATGAAATCAGCCGGGGTTGATATGTCAGGACAAATGTTGCAGGGCCTAAAGTGAACAAATCCGGCTGGCACCAAGGGGAGAGGAGAAGCGCGAGGGGAGGAGTATGACTAAAGGGTGGAAATGGTTATTTTTTTCCCCCCGATCTCTCCGGTTTCAGACGCCTCTTGTGACTTAGTGATGCGGAAGAAAGAGGAAGTATCAATGTCAAGGAAGAGGACGGATATACTCCACGGCTCCTACAGAGGTCAACTGTAACTAACATGGTCTGTTCGCGCCATATGTCTAGGGTGTGTTTGCTTAAGAGCACATCAGAACATACCACAAGGGTCAGATCTCGCTTATATCACCCATTCTTTTAAAAACACGCCATCCCGTTTGAGCGCAGTTTGGGTTAGACGAAAGTACAGTATCTGTGGTTTGGGCATAGAGCAAACAAGAGGGAAATGCTAGGCCTGGATCTCTCTAATTTATTGTAAGTATAGTATGAGCTCATTTCAGAGGCACATTCAACAAAGAAAATTATGAGCTTGCATTTCAAGAGGCTGTATACCCAAAATATAATCCCATCTAGCAGCAATCCCTTTGTGCTTGGCTGAGTTTCAGGGACTGTTATGTGTTCAGACTTTAAGATTGCATTCTAAGTGACAGGCTTATGTCAGGGTTGTTTAAGTTTGTCCAGCATGGACTTGGTGTAAGCCCAAAGATAATGACCACATTCTATAATGCTGTTCTGGAGAGCCTGGTGAGGTACGTTATGGCTGGACAAAAGCAAACTGCAAAAGCTGCTTTATGTAGCAATGAAAATGATTGGCAGTAAGGACATACCATCCCCGCAAGTCATCTTTGAGGACACTACACTCAGGCTGGCGAGGAAGATTTCTAGTGACCTAGAACATGCTCTTTTTTCAGAATTTGAGCTTCTACCTCCAGGTAGACGATTTAGAGCGGTCAAATTTAAAAGTAACCGCTTCAGATTCTCCTTCTTCCCCACAGCAGACGGCCTTCTGAACAAATACTCTAAGCCAGGGGTGTCCAAACTTTCTTCATCAAGGGCCGTATATCGAAGTGTATACGGCATGGAGGGCCACAGATCAGTGTCCAGTTCAGTCAAATATTGAAACTGATGAATTAAGAGGTTTAAACCTTTCCCCATATCTGTATTTAACCGTAATGCAAGCTCTGTCGCAATAAAAATGTTATTCTTTGAGATTTTAAATGTGCACAATTGGTAATACTTGCAGAAAAAAGTAGAATCTCTGGCATTTTGTGCCAATTCAACAAGGTTATGGGCCACCAAAAATTGGTCCGAGGGCCGCATCTGGCCCCCGGGCCGCACTTTGTCTACCCCTGCTCTAAGCTGACCTCACAGGTGGCAACTACCTGTATGTGTGTGGATTACTATCCTGTTATTATTGTAACAACACATTTTTGGTTGTGAGCGGACATGGCCCTGTCCTCTTTTGTTGGTCCTAATGTGGATGAATTCTAGCAATTCGTCTGTGTAGGTTCTCAGTCGCACAGGAGTTGTCCATCGTAGGCAAAGATTCTTCAGTCTTCATCTGTACTTTGTAGTTGGAGTGTAGGACATTTCGCTCTTTATCCAAAAAGCTTTGTCAGCAAGGAAATTAAGAGACCCACGATTGTGCCAAGTCCCTCATTTGCTGACAAAGCTTTTTGGATAAAGAGCGAATCGTCCTACACTCCAACTACAGACTAAAGATGAAGACTGAAGAATCTTTGCCTACAATTCTAGCAATTGTTATTTGCTTTCAACTTTTATCAATGGGGAGGTTATGCAAAAACTACAAACTTGAACAATGAACTTTGCTGTGTCCACCAGTCACTGTCACAAACGTGTTTTATTTGTGAATGTGGAGATGATTGTGTTGTGTGTTTTCTTTTATACTTTTGTAATGCAGCTAATGTGACAAATGTCCTCTCTGGAACAATAAAATGTACCTTTACCTTTAACATGAAATGTTACAAACGTGTTAAAAAAAACCTGCTCTCCAGGCCTCTCTTTTTAAACCCTGGCTCTGATTTAGAGCTGACCATTGAGGATCCTGTATACAACATGTGATTTTACCTACAGTATTTGTTATCTTCTCAGAGTGCGGGAGATCATTTCAAAAGTAAAGTAGGCATTGATGTTGATGAGGGTCAGAGGTATGCAGCCTGAAGCGCTCAGAATTACCGCTGCTTTGGATGTGCTCCAGATGTGCTCCATCTGCTGTGTTCAGTCTCTGAGAGGTGACTGCCGTAGCTCTACAGACGGTGACATCACTCTGAACATTTGCTCCTTTCCCTTCGAACACTGCTGATCCCGGCCCTTCAAAAGGCCCCTTGACGTGCACCAAAGCGTCCCAGAGGAGCACTTGATCACCATTAGATGGTGTTCTGCCATGAGGAGACAAAAGCATGGCTCTGCATTGAGTGTTAAAGTTTAGTGGATGGATGGATGAGTAATGTGTCCTCTGCAAGATTTTACATTTTATGGACTGGAAATGAAGTCCAAAGAGAAATTTAAGGGATGCAGAATAATGTCTATTACTGTGATTCACTCCTTTTGTTCTCATTTCAACTCACAAAGCCTTTATTGGTGGTCAAGTTTTGGTGACAGTGAAAATGATCAGAGGGAGTGAGGCCATTAAAGCACAGGACAATTCACACATATTCACATTGCATTTGTGAGAGGTCTAAGAACATTCTGGTGTCAGAGGACCGAAGGAGTCCTGACTATCATTTACATTCCTGTTGAAGAGTTGAGCTGAGCGATGTCGGGGAGTGGGAGGAAGAGACAAATCTTCATTGAGTAGGGAAATTGAACAGAAACAATAACAGTCAGTGGAACGAAAAGTAGGGATACCACGATACCACACAAGGCATTTTCTTCGAACATCTTGTAGCTGATCGTAGGCAAAGATTGTTTCAGTCTTCATCTGTACTCTGTATTTGAAGTGTCAGATGTTTCGATCTTAGTCCAAAGATCGTCATCAGCGAATAAAGACTTGAACACGTTTGTGGGTCTCTTAAGAGCAACCCGGAAGGAGGAGTTAACCTCTAAGTCCCTCCTCTCTTGGTACTAAAGGTTGGAAAACATCTTATCAGCCTATTCATACTTAATATG
>OMNZ01089304.1:29330-41496 GCA_900303255.1 Lesueurigobius sanzi
ATACTTTTACTTCACTACAAATTATTTTATTTTCAAAGTGACATCACTACGATGAACTGGTTTAGTCCCACTTGGTTTAGTGGTTTACTCGTTTAGACCTTGTTTACATGTAGATCTGGTTTAGACCTGGTTTAAACTTGGTTTAGTCCTGGTTTAGACCTAGTTGAGTCCTGATTTAGACATAGATTAGTCCTGGGTTGGTGGTTTACTCATTTAGACCTTGTTTAGATCAGATTTAGACCTGGTTTAGTCCTGGTTTAGACACGAGTTAGACGTGTTTTTGACCTGAGTTAGTGGTTTACTCGTTTAGACCTGGTTTAGATCAGGTTTATACCTGGTTTAGTCCTGGTTTAGACCCAAGTTAGACCTGTTTTTGACCTGATATAGTAGTTTACTCATTTAGACCTTGTTTAGATCAGGTTTATACCTGGTTTAGTCCTGGTTTAGACCTGAGTTAGACCTGTTTTTGACCCGAGTTAGTAGTTTACTCATTTAGACCTGGTTTAGATCAGGTTTATACCTGGTTTAGTCCTGTTTTGACCGGAGCTAGACCTGTTTTTGACCTGAGTTAGTGGTTTACTCGTTCAGACCTAGTTTGAGTTAAAGGATAAAAAATAATCTTGCACTGTAAACTCTTATACTTTTCACTTATAAAACACATTTTACAGTGGATTCTTTTATACTTTTACTTAAGAAGAAATTGAATCTGATATTGAATCTTTTATGTTTATCCGCACTTTTACTTTGCTTGATATTACTATTGCCAAGAAAAAGAAATGTGCTGATAACGCTGGGAGTCTGAGTAAACTTTAAATACAGTGTATCTGCGCTTGTGCTTGGGCTGAGACATCACAAGGAGGCATTATCCAGAGGAATCTTTTTAAAGAAATGATCACTGCGTTTTAGTGAAGATAAAACATGTTCATGTGGCTGTTTGGAAATAACTTTTTTTGGATTGGGCTGCTCTGTTCGCCCACAGCTGTACGGTACAAATCATTATTGTATAAAGTGTATCAGTCCTTAGTCCATTAGAAGCACAGACCGGTATGTAGTACGTGTAAGCGGCACAATTACCTCATGAGCCCGACCGCGGTGTGTGTGTGTGTGCGTTTGGGGAGATTTCTCTGTAAACATGCTCATGCTGTAATTGGATGGGGGGAATTCCTTTTAATCTATAAAAAAAAAAAAACATGAAGTGTGTTGGTGGTGGGTATGAGCAGCGGAGGTCTGTCGGTCGCGGAGGAACACCTTAATTACAGGATGGTTGTGTGCCAGTGGAAATGCCAAGCAGCTGCGCACACAGTAGCCTTGTGGGGCGGTGGGCTTCAGTCTGCCTTTACGGCGCGGGCCTCTGCCTTTTTTCATGAGAATTTGTGGGATTACGAAGACGCTTTTCAGGTGTAAGATCTGTAGGTAGCGGTAATTCAACCACCACCACTCCTATTCCAGATCAAGTTATTATGTTGTCATAAATATCACACAACAAGGACTCAATGTTGTCAATCAATGTTTGTTGTGACAAAAGAGGAATTAATCTGACAATTTACAGTTCATGTGTTCATACCCTTTTAATCTTTTGGCCATTTTTCATAGAATATAAATGATACCTCAAAAATATTTTTTCCCACTCATGTTTAGTGGTTGTGCGAAGCCATTTATTGCCAAAGAACTGAGTTGACTCTTTTGAAATCATAATGAAACAGAAACTTCTCAAATGTGCCTGATCTAACGTTTACATGACCTTCAACAACTGCCAGGAAAAGTGTTCAGGGACAAAGAAAAACTCACTTCAGCTGAAATACAGGACTCTCTGACAAAATTGGACTATCTGAAAAAAATGTATGTTTGTTTCAAGATGCACAACATGTAAACTTTTGATGAGGAACATTTGGCTAGTTTCTAGTTGAAAAGCGTAAACAAACAGGTTTTTTTGACAATAAATGGCTTCATGCAACCACTAACCATGAGTGAAATAAAGGTTTTTGTGTTATCATTCATATTCTATGAATTGCACAAGTTTACGTACCCTGACATTCTGCCAGGGGATGCAAATTTTTGAACTGTAACTCTTTAACTGTAATTGGCTTTTTTTTTAACAGTATCTCTTTCCCCCTCAGATTGAAACTACTGATTGATCAAGAGAAGGCCTACCAAGAGAGAAAGGAGGACGACCACGGCAAACAGGTCACCAGTCTGAAGGAGGAGCTGACTAAACTCAAGTCCTTTGCATTGATGGTTGTGGATGAACAACAACGACTAAGTGAGCAGCTACAACAACAAACAGCGAAGGTTCAGGAAGTGAGTGCCACAGCGTCGCAGGCCCAGGAGGAGCTGAGCTCGGCCCAGGCCCGTCTGCAGGAAGAGGAGCAAAAGGTTTGTGGATTAGAAGTCCAGCTGCGTGACCAAGCAAGCCGACATCACCAGGAACAAGAGACCATGACGGCCAAACTGACCCATGAAGATGCTCACAACAGACAGCTGCGCCACAAACTGTCCACTCTGAGCCGGCAGCTGGATGAATTGGAGGAGAACAACAAAACCCTGCGTAGAGCTGACGAGGAACTGCAAGAGCTCAGGGACAAAATCAGCCGTGGAGAATGTGGCAACTCCAGCCTCATGTCCGAGCTGGAGGAGCTACGGAAACGGGTGCTCGAAATGGAGGGGAAGGATGAAGAGTTAATTAGAATGGAGGATCACTGCAGAGACCTCAACAAAAAACTGGAGAAGGAGGCAGGCCAAAGCCAGAGCCTGAAGTCTGAGGTCGATAAACTCAACCACAGAATTATGGACTTGGAAAAATTAGAGGATGCATTTAGCAAGAGCAAACAAGAATGCAACTCACTAAAAAGCAATCTTGAAAAGGAAAGGACAGTATCCAAGCTGCTGTACACCGAGCTTGAAAGCTTAGGAGCTCGGGTCAAAGAACTAGAGGGTGCAGAAAGTCACTTGGCAAAGACTGAGCTGACATTAAAAGAGGATCTGTCCAAGTTAAAGACTCTAACAGTGATGCTGGTGGATGAAAGGAAAGCAATGAGTGAAAAGTTAAAGCAAATGGAGAACAAAGTGCACAACAGCACCGGTAAGCTGCAGGCAGAACAGGACAAAGTGACCTCAGTGACAGAGAAACTCATAGAGGAAAGCAAAAAAGCACTGAGGTCAAAGGCGGAGCTGGAGCAGAGAATGTGCTGCGCCACAAAAGAACGTGATGAACTGAGAGCTAAGCTGAAGACAGAGGAGGAGAAGAGCCATGATTTAGACTCAAAGATCAGTATGATGAAGAAACGGCTGCAGTCCCTGGAGAATGTGGAGAGGGAGTATCTCAGGAGCAAGGCTAAAGAGGATCACATTAAAACACCCATCACAAATCGCTTTCAACAAGAAGATAACAAGGTTAAGGATTTGACACAGGAAGTGGAGCGCCTCAGGAGTAAACTGAAAGATATGAAAGTAGTAGAAGGAGACTCATTTAAGACAGAGGAGTTTGAATTACTCGAGAAGAGATTCACAAATGAACAAGAGAAAGCAAAAGCACTGGTGGAAGAGCTGGAAATTTCCAAAAGAGAACTTTCAAAATACCAGCTGGCAGAAAAGAAAGAGTGCAACCAGGAAACGGTGCTTTACAGAAGACTGAAGGAAGAAGAGGCTAAAGCCAGTCATTTAAGTCGAGAAGTAGCAGCTCTCAAAGAGAAGATCCATGACTACATGGGCACTGAGGACTCCATGTGTCGCATGAAAACAGATCAGTCCACTCTGCAGAGGAAACTGACTCAGCAGGAGGTCAGAAACAAAGAGCTGGCGAGAGAAATGGAGACCCTCACTCGGGAGCTCGAGCGATACAGGCGCTTCAGCAAAAGCCTGCGCCCCGGCATGAATGGAAGGCGCTTCTCAGACCTGCATCTATCCACCAAAGAAGTCCAGACTGAGCCAGAAGACCTCATGTCTCCTCAGTACAAAACTATACTGCCGCTCGAACGTGCTGTAGTCAATGGGAAACTGTATGTTGACAGTGAACCTGAGGATAACACTAATTATAACAATGAGCTTCAGATCAACAAATGCAGTTCTTCAGTTATTAATAATGTCAACAACCTCAACAACAACATAAGAAGAGCGCGAGTGCCACTCCAAAAAAACAAAGACGCGGCCCACCAGGTCAATGGGAAGGTGCAGCCTCGGCAAAACGGCAGCCCTGTGCAGTCGGGGGACGTGGTGCTGACACACAGCCCGGGGCAGCCTCTGCACATCAAAGTGACTCCTGACCACGGACAGAACACAGCCACACTGGAGATCACCAGTCCTACAGCAGAACACCCCCAGTCCTTCACCAGCACTGCAGTCATACCCACCAGTGGAGCACCACCAAAACAGAGGATCACCATCATTCAGAATGCCTCCTTATCACCCACTGCAAAGTCTCCCAGATGCAAAGTTTCTCCGACGCTGGACGACCCGTGTTCCCCGGACAAGGCCCTGTCTCCGTTCACTCTGGCCACATTCTCCAGAGCCATGACCCCAGACTCATGCGGCTCTGTGACCCCAGACAGAGCCATGTCTCCAATACAAATAGTGTCAGTGACAACAGGCAGCCCAGACCGCTCCGTGTCCGCTGAGCCTGTGGAGGTGCTGGGAGGACACGCCGTCTTCAGGGTGACCCCGGAGAGACAGAGCAGTTGGCAGGTCCAGAGGTCCAACAGCACAGGGCCAAACGTCATCACCACAGAAGACAACAAAATACACATTCATTTAGGGAGCCCTTTCATTCAGAGCATCAGTGGTCCGACGCCAAACGCTGGGCAGCCAGAACAGAGGGCCCAAGTGCTGGCCAACTGCAGCGCTCCCACTGCCAAGGGCAACAGCAAAATCACAAGTAGCATAATGATTAAGCCCACGTCCAGCCCAGTCCAAAGGCCGGCACAGATGACAGTAAGTAATGCTTATGACTGACCCAATCCTTCATCCCATCCTGTGTGAGCGAATCCACCTGTGACTCAGTGCCAACCCTCTGCTCATCCCAACCCTCCACTTCTCCTTTACTTGAGCCATGCATTTATCATAATGTTTTGGATGTTTTGCTTGGTTATGTGTGAGTTAACTCTTTGCATGGAACCAGAGTATTAAAGCACTAGATGTGACAACATTTGTTTTAACACCTCGTTTTAACTTATGTGCACTTACTGTATTTTACTCCGTGGCCTTTTGCCACGCAGACACTTCACACTGATGTACCATACTATTTTTATACTTCATATTATACAGACTGCATTGGTTTTGTTGTGTGCAGATGATGTTATGTTTGCCAGTCTTCATTAGCTATACGTCTTTATTAGCTCAACATGGCGTGTGTGGATTGTTTATTAAAAAGAGAAATGAAGGGGAAGAAAAAATATATGTTGAAAGAATGTGTGATTTTATTTTTGATGCATGCAAATACAAATACACCTGGTGTTGTCCCTTTCTCCCGGTGAACTCATGAACCGACCTGGAATATACAGACATTAAGGGCACATTTGAGTGTATTTTACAATAGAGTATATGTAATGAGATTATATATATGTACACTACTGGTCAAAGGTTTTGGAGCACTTTTTTATGTATTAGTTTTTCTTTATTTTCAAGACTATTTACATTGTACATTTATTATGAATGATCACATATGACATTATTATGTTTTAAACAAAACTGTTTTGGCATTTTCTCAATAAGCTTCGTAACGTAGTCACCAGAAATGGTTTTTACTTCACAGACTGTTGAAAACCATTTCAGGTCACTACCTTATACTTTATTGTGGCTTCAGATTCATAACTAGATACAATGAGAGAAGCATCGTGCGTGTACAAATTGTCCAATTTCATTACTAACACTTTTTGCATTAGTTTTGTACATTCATTAGTCAGCTGATGCCCACTATTTGCGCAAAATCAACTACATCAACCAAAAGACACACAAAAATTTTAATAAATAAGAAACGATAAGATAGAATTTCTCCTCTGGACACAATAAAGGCTTTTTGGACAAGCAAGGGCATCAATACACACATCATTCTGTAACATACTTCACATCCTCACAATTAACATCACCATTAGACAAGCCAAAAGCTACACATCACAAGAAGTTACAGTTATACAACGAAGAGGAGGAAAATTGCACTATCCCGGGAAAAAAAGAAAAGGAAAACAAAGGCCTTAAAGTGCAGTTTCTATTGCACATTCCCTATTTGGCCTAAAATTGCAATAACCAGCTAAACAAACAAACAGGTAAACAATCAAACCAAACGTTGTTACATCACTGCATTGTTTTTGCAATGTTGTTGATGTCGTTTATACAAAGCCCATTTGTTTTGAAATTCCTTGTTGTTATTGTTCAATGTGTAGGTTAACCTCTCCATCATCTGCATGTTTTCTATCGTTTACAACCAATCTTTGCTATTGGGACTAGTAATAGTTGTTGTTTTAATGTAGTTATTCTGAGTAGTACCAATTATTTAAATTGATTAATCGGATAATTATTTTACTTCCATGTCTTTAGAGCAGAATTTGAAAGAAGAACCGCATTTCTGATAGAAATAATTAATTTCTCATTAGTTTGTCCCTAAAGAAGCAACATTTCAACCGATTGGTTCATGTCCTGAGAACCAAAATAATACATCGTAGTCAAAAATTCTTCAGTCTTCATCTGTACTCTGTAGTTGAAGTGTAGGACGTTTCGATCTTAGTCCAAAGATCGGCATCAGCTACTAAAGACGTGAGAACGCTGTGGGCTTAAGAGTGAACCAGCAGGAGGAGTTAACCTCTAAGTCCCTCCTCTCTTGATGCTAAAAGGTACTTAATATGGCTCGTTAGCTCCCTATTGTTTCACCCTGGGCTAACTTCTAAGTCGTTGACACTTCCTTATGGCCCTGCTGCTCCCAGTATGGTATCAGCCCAGGATGAGACAATCGGGAGCTAACAAGCCATATTAAGTACCTTTTAGCATCAAGAGAGGAGGGACTTAGAGGCTAACTCCTCCTGCTGGTTCACTCTTAATAAGCCCACAGCGTGCTCCAGGCTTTAGTCGCTGACGGCGATCTTTGGACTAAGATCGAAACGTCCTACACTTCAACTACAGAGTACAGATGAAGACTGAACAATTTCTGCCTACGAAGGACAACTCCTGTACGACTGAGAACCTATACAAACAAAATAATACATGTTAAACATTAATAACTTTCATATCATGTACATATTAGATTATATACTGTACAAGTTTACATGACAAGATCTGTGCGGGAAAAAAATACCCCACCTTTAAAGAGGCAGGGTTTTCATCAAAAATTCTAACTTTTATTTTAATTCTGGCTCAAAACAGACAATTCTGTCAAGGAAACAATTATTTTAATAATTGATAAATCGTTTCAGCTCTAATTCTGAGGACCCAAAAGATATATAGCTCGTCTTTTTTCAATCTTTCTGGTGGTATTCCCAGTAGTAAAGTTTTTGCATTGCATGTGATATTTTTTACTCATTATCTGTTTTTTTGTTATCATTTCTGACCAGTATTTTTTTTGCCTTGGACATGTAAAATGCAAAGAATAAAGGGTGACTATTTTAAAGAACTTAAAATATAAAACATATTTTGAATTATTTACCCTTTTTCTTTCCTACATAATTCCATGTTTCATTCATAGTTTAATGCCTTCGATGAGAACCATACAATGTTAATAGTGTTGGAAATAAAGACAAACCAACACATAGAAAGTGTTTGTAAACTTTTGACCAGTAGTGTATATATATATATATTGCTTTGAAGCTATGTAAAAAGCTACTGTGATAAATAAAATAAAATGAAAAATTACAAAGTCATTGTTCTTCATCCCACAGTTTTACGTTTGACACTTGGATCATGAAGCCCTCAGTGAACATACTATGAGTAAATACTTCATTATACTTAAAAGTGAGTAGAGTAGAGAGGAGCGCAGCTGCAGTGAGGCAGGGGCCATTCATTAGACAGGCACCTGATAAAGCCCTGCACAGCTGCTCTGCTGTCTGTGACCTCAGCTACCCCTGAGTCACTGCAGACTCTGATTCAGAAACTACACATCCTCCAGCGCCAACGCCGAGGAACACGAGTGTCTGGTGTCTTAGCATACAGTCTGATCGTCTCTGAGACAGTGGATTCATGTAAAATGTTTCTTAATTACATTCACAATCGATGCAAGCCAAAGAAACAGGCTGACGGTGAGAGCGTATTGAAACAAATCACAAAGCAGGGATTATACAGGTAGCTGCAAGTCAAATTTAATGCTTGTTAATGGCATTTTAATGCTACAAACGCCACAAATCAGTACATATCTTATATTAATTTTCATATTTAATAGAAAATTGGATACAACGGACAACTTTTGACCAGAAATACAGTATGATTTCTGCCAAAACTCCAGTCTTGACCCTAATTTTTTGCATTTTTGACAAATTTATGCTGTAAAATTAGTTGAGCAATGTCATGGTTTTCCAATAACTTTTTTGAATTGTATTAGTGCTTTTAATGACATCTAAGGCCTTATTTTTTATACAATTTTCCTGTGGAAACCCTGCAAAGGAGTGCTAGTTTCTTTTCTTACAGTCAGACCTGTGTATTTGTTTTTACCTTTACAGTTTCGGCTGCTTCCTCAGAAGTGTCACGTGAGGACACTTCTGAGGAAGGCAGCAGTTCAATGACAAAAAAATTGCCTCAAGAATCCCATCTTTTTCAATTACTTTAATAGTTTTTTTACCTGAAAAGAAAAATACATTTTGTTAGAGACCTACAGGTTGTGTCTGTAAAGGTAAAAACAAATACACAGGTCTGACTATAAGAAAATAAACTAGCATTGTTACTAGAAGACCTTATAGTCGGGGAGCCAAAGTCTCAAAAATGGGTTGAACCTAACATGGTGTGTTGTACTTTATATTTGTGTTTTGTCTGTTAACTTTGACCCTAAGGACCAATAATTGGAGGGTCTGCTCTGCTGGAAATATCGCGTGGGAAAAAAATGGTGGCCCTTTTTAGTGTAGGCAACCTGTATTTTTATCAGAAAAATGTGGAAAACTATTTTTTCCCCTCAAATCCTTAGTGGTTTTCGTAGGCGGTCAATAAATGCATTCCAGATACACAGAATACATGTGCTGACAACATCCACTGAAAAGATAACTCTTACAACACATTTCTACTTGATTTTGCATCAATTTAATGCAAAAAAATGACAAATATTTTCTCATTTTTTAATGATATTTTCATCTTTACTTCCTTGGCAATCAATTATTCCACCAAGTTGTGGCATCAGTCAATATGTCATTCTTTTCAACATACTGTATACTTAATCCACAGAAAAAAAATATAAAAATCCAACCAAAATCATTGGATCTGTGATGATTTAACACACAACACATTTTCGGAACTTTGCCATAGAATGCCAGCAATCCAAACCATTTTAGATGACTTTTGTCGCACCACAGCATATTCTATGTTAACCTCATCAGACTACCTGCAAAGGAGTATTCTCACTGTAACTAAGACGCACAGTAAAACACCCTTGTAAAGACACACCTCTGACAATAACAGGACACAGTGGGACAAGCAGGACCTTAGCTTTCCCGAACAAAGGTTTTTATTGAGTGAGTGTGAGACACTAGTCGGTGTAAAAGTAGCCCTTTCCCACTGCAACACAAGAACCAAAACAAAGTGAGTGTTTGGTTGCCTGGACACAGCGGTGTCGTCATGTCGGAGCAGCAGCAGAGGAAGTTCTCAGCTGAACTCTCGCTGCACTGCCGATGTACAAGGGTAACAAAGCCCCACTTTAGAGAGCTTCCATGTCAAAACGTATGTGCCGGCACATGAGACAAGTTTTCTGGACCATTAGCTTTGACGCATGGACTTCATTATTGCAAAAGTTTTCCCCATTTAAATAGAGATCCGTCATAGAAGAAACGCTAAGAGCAGAACTCCAGCATGTTCGTTACAGGCACCTCATTTTTCCAACCGTGTAAAATGTCACTTCTAAAAGCATAAATCATACAGGGAAGTATATTCTTAAGCTCATACATGTAGAGGGCCACATGAAAGGAAGGCCATTCAAATATAACCATTCAGTTTTGATCAATTTCAGGCAGAAGAATGTAACTCTGCTAAATTAAAAAGTTTGAAGTTTAAAAAGACATTGCTAAGACTACACAAGGGCTCAAAAAGAAAAGAATAGATAGTCAGCATGTAGCACCATCTAGTGGCCAGTAACAGTACTGGAGTCAGATCACAGTACTGCCAACTTGAATCAGAAGAATCAGAATCAGAATAGAATTTATTGCCATCGTCAATGAAAGGTTTCACAGAGTAGGAATTTTCTGCGATGTACTCATGCAACATGAGTACTTTATACTAATGTGTGCTTACTGTTTAAAATTATCCATGGCGTCAGTGCACCTCCTTTGAGAAAATTTGTAACATTACATGCAGACAGAATGACACCAACTACCCGATCGAATGCAGCGTCACACAATGTAGAACAACTTTTGCTAAATCTGCCTTCTCTGTTACCAGGGCCGGCCCAATAAGCAGACCATGCAGCTGCTTAGGGCCCCGAGACCGCCAGAGGGCCCCCAATAGTGCATATACATTTGTACTACAGGCATAAATGTCCCTTTCTCCTCAAAATAACTAGAACACTGCAAAAAGAAATCGAGAAATAACTTAAATGTGTATATTTGCCAAGAAAATTGTCAGTGGGGTAAGTTTTTTACACTTAACTTATTAAAAAAACACATCAACAACATTCTTATTTCAGGTAAATTAATATTTTGATACTAATTTAACTCACTTCTATATTTCTCTCTGCAGTGTATTCTACTTTCTTTTACAAACATAGTGAGGAAGGGTGGGGGAATTGACGATACATCTATCCGAAATTAAATTGAAGTTGCCAGGGCCCCATGATACAGTATATTCCGATTAGGGCCCCCTGAATACTTGGGCTGGCACTGTCTGTTACATCCATGAGTCAAGTGGAACACACTGCCAACAGAGATTATAAAATGGACTACATTTAAAATATTTGCATGTTTAACTCAGACAATCAAGTTTGCACACACGTCTAATAACTTTGTGAGTGTCTGTCTGTATGTGGGTAATATATTTTAGTAGTTTTGTGTTTCAATTGATATTAGATTAAATGTATGTAAATAATGTTGTTTAAATTGTAACCTAAGACACGGCCATGTATCCATCTACACTTAAGCTGGACACACACTGGAGGATTTTTAGCCAGATTTTTAGTCTGAGGAGGCGTGGCTCAATAAAAACTTTCTCTCATGGCATGATCTGTGGTGGGACTCCTCATGTGTGTGTATGTGTGTCCTCACGTCTGTCCTTAAGTGTGTGTGGTCTGTGCACAGATCTTTAGTCTCAAAAGATGTGTTTGGGTACCTTTAGAATCAGTCTGATAAACCGTAACATCAGCCTGCCCAGGGACTACAGGCGGAAATTAGCATTTTTTTCTATAACCTAGAACAATGCACCTTTCCTTTGTGTCAATGTTAAATGGTACAAATAAAATACACTGCCCGGCCAAAAAAAAAAGTTGCCACCTGGATTTAACTAAGTGAATAGATCTGGGATTGCTACCGTTGGTCAGTTTTAGGTTCAGCAACAAAATGAGCCCAAAAAATGAGATCAGCTGATTACATGAACATCCTGTAGCACCAAGATATTCCATCAATTCTATCCTGATGGTACAGGATTATTCTAAGATGACAATGCCAAGATTTATTGGGCTAACATTGAGAAAGAGTGGTATAGGAGCATCACTACTTAGCTACTACCACACACTTAGCCACCACAGAGTCCAGATCTGAACTCCACTGAGAATCACTGGGATGTGCTGGACATGGCTTTGCGCAGTGGCCACACTCTCCCATCATCAATACAAGATCTTGGTGAATAATTAATGCAACTCTGGATGGAAATAAATCTTTTAACACTGCAGAAGCTTAATGAAACGATGCCACAGCTAATGGGTGCAGTAATCAAAGCTAAAGGCAGTCCAAAGTGCGTGTGACATTTCTTTTTGTGGTGACTTTTTTTTTGTCCGGGCAGTGTATACACTGCACCGTCCGGGAAGTATACACTTGTAATAATGATAAATAATAAATAAAACTTCATC
>OMNZ01089306.1:0-10362 GCA_900303255.1 Lesueurigobius sanzi
TCCTATAGGAGCGTCTTAATACTGCGCGGAGGTCGAAGTGGTGATTAAGACGCTCCTATAGGATTCTCCCCCACTCAATTCTGTGTTATTCCGCCTAATAATATAGTACCCGTTTTATCCACTTAGAAAATTGACAGTTTAAATTTTGTGTATCTATACTTTGGCCCCAAGGGACTATACTGTAGAGTCAAAATGCTAACACCGTCTTTGGTCGTTTTATGGGACAGACGCCACGCACAAAGACGAGGCAGCCAAGCATCGCCTCATCTAAGCCCAGGTTAGAACATATGTAAGCATGTAAAAGCGCTGAACTATTCCTTTAATACTGTGCTTTTTAACTCCGTTAACCTGTGTCTCTGCTCTGCCGATGCACACCTTCTGCCAAGCCAGAGAGAAAAGAAAAGAAAAACTTCCAGCAACTCTTCTTTTTGGGGACTGTAGCCGAAGTAGCCTTCTTAGCTTATGCAGATTCGCCATGTGACTGTTTATAAAGGAAAACTATAAAGTTCGCAAAGCTGCCTTTGTTTTGGCCATATTAGGTCAATAACATGTTCGTTATCGTGTTCCTAAATTTCAGGAACACGACTCTACTCATCTGCCCTCTATCTCCAACAACCCTGTATCGGACAGAGAGCGCGAGCGAGGAAGAGAGAGAGGGACAGAGCGAGAGAGCGAGAAAGGAAAAGGAAAGGACTCACATGTTGAAAAAGTTTATGCTGTTCTATATGCGGAGAAAAAGCATAAAAGTAAAACGGAGCAAATGATTGATAGCATACACCTTGTAGACAGCCTCTGTCACAGAGGCTGATGATGAGCTTCATTAGCCACGAGAGAGAGAAACGATCCCCGTGTAAGCTCACAGCTCACCGTATTGACAGGGCAGTGGTCGTTGCCATGGGGATGAGTTTAGCGAACAGCTGATTTTGGCCATGTGGCGATGGTGCAGCGTTTTGGTGCGAAGCACAGACAGCGTATGTGAACACGACTGAACTAAAGCTGAAGTAAAAGCAGCTCAAACTAGAGCCATCTCAGGTCGACCCAGAAAGCGCTTCAACGTGTGTGAAAACGCCCTTAATTCAGGTAAATTAATATTGTTGTAATCTAAATTTGAGTGGGATTATATATTATATATTTGTTCTTAATTTAGTAGTAAAAGAACTTACTGGCAGAATTATTGAAATTAGTCACTCAAATTAACACATTGATGGCCATGCCGTTTTTGGAATTTAGCCATAGAGTGCCAACAATTCAGACCATTTTTGATGGTGTTTGTAGCACCACAGAGTATGTAATAACTATGGACACATACTATTGTTTATTGTTTATTGTTTATTTATTGGATCCCCATTAGCTGTCAAACGTTTGACAGCTACTCTCCCGGGGGTCCTTTCTACAACATGCATAAAACAATTACATTAATATGTACATCATCATCACCATCACCATCATCATCATCATCATCATCATCATCATCATCATCATCACCATCACCATCACCATCACCATCATCATCATCATCAGTTATAACTCAGAGAGCATATGTTACTATGGCCTCTGGTACTAAGGTGAGACTCTAAGCTCTCAGTGGGTGAAAACCTTTTATTTCTGTGTGCCTCAGTTCCTGAGTAATCCCAAGATAAACAGGCTTTTTGTCAAAAATCACAGGCTTTTTACTAGAAACAGAGATATGGCCTGTTTTATGAAATATGCGCCGTTTGGTGATATATTGTTATATTGTTTTGTTGAAAGTGCTAGTGGTGCACAAAGTGAACGATAATTTAGAGGGTGTATGTTCACATGCTCAGAAACGTGCACGCGCTCAGAGACGTGCACGCGCTCAGAGACGTGCTCAGAGACGTGCACGCGCTCAGAGACGTGCACGCGCTCAGAGACGCGCACGCGCTCAGAGACATGACGTCATAGGCTGAGGCCGCTGTTTCGCAGAAGCTGCTCTGGAGTTTATGTTGCTTTGTGGATTTTAACCAACTTGGATTATATTGATGCCCATCGTTGGGTGATCTTTGCTTCATGGAGCTGCTGGAGGTAGAAGGCGCGGTGTTGTGAGTACTTTGGCTGCCGATGGCCTCAACAATATCATCTGACCCTTCTCCTACACTGCTACTAGCTGTACCGGGTTTGTCTTGTACCTTGTAGAAACCAAGCCTGGCGTGGTCTGTACACTCGAACTGATCTGAACATTTATGTTTGATTATTGATCACGCCGCTGAAGGCTTCAGCGCGTTGTTTTGTAAATGGGAATACGTGCGAGCGTTTGGGTGGGTTTCATCGCGTAAGTAAGAGAATAAAGGCTATTTAAAGCCAAATCTCCATTAAAAGTGCATTGTAGCTTTATCGCCTTGGAAATGACCGGTGACGTGTTACGAGTGTATGGTTGGACAATGCAGCAATAACAACCAAATGCCACGTTGTGATTAATGTCCAGATGAAATGTCCAGATCGTGACGAGTTTTTGATCTTCATTTATTTCAGTTCCGTTCATCACAGAGCTCCCATAATCACACATAAGGTGTGTTAGGCTGTCTAGTTTCGTAATGAAACGCATGGGAACGATAAACAAGTTTTTTCGTTTTTGGCACTCAATGTGTTAAGGATACAACAATCATTTTCTCATTTTGTTGTGTAGGCTACTTTCTATTTCAATCATAGTGAGTGGAAGGGTGGGTCAATTGACTATGTATCTATATATGTAAGTTGTGAGGGCCCCGTGTCATATTTTGCTTAGGGCAGCCAGGCATGTTCAAAGTGCGGCGCGGGGGCCAAATGCGGCCCTCCGACCGATTTTTTGGTGGCCCTTAGGCCTCTTCCTCAACAGAGATGACACTTTTTTCTGCAATCTTAATAGTTCCACACAATTAAAACCTCAAAAAGGAACATTTCTTGTGAGACAGAGGTAGCATTATGGCCCCAAGCCTAAATAAAGGTGTGGTTTAAACCTCTCTTAGTGGACTGTTTGATTGCACTGAGGCCCTTCATGCTATATCCAAAAAAAAAGTTTGGACACCCCTGGCTTACGGCCCCATGAATGCTTGGGTCGGCCCTGACTATAGATTAAAATCGGTATTTATCAGATTCTGTCGCTGAAAATATAAGCACTTTTGAAAATTTTTACACATAAAATGCCTTATTTTTATCTGAAAACACTTTATATACATTTTTTCTCATATGTATATCAGTATATCAGCACAGCAAATGCTTCAAATTGATATTTCGCTCAATTCACATTTTTTCCCTATTCACCTGCAGCGTCTGGCCTTGAGTGCGTGTTGGTTGTGCGTTTGTTCCTCCATTGCACAATAATAGGTCGTCTTGTGTGTTTCCGGCAGGAGCGCCTGGTGCTCTCGGTGCTGCCGCGCTTTGTGGTTCTGGAGATGATCAATGACATGACCAACGTGGAGGACGAAAATCTGCAGCATCAATTCCACCGCATATACATCCATCGCTACGAGAACGTCAGGTAAGCCCCGCCCACCTCAGCAGGACACAGGCAGGAGGGGGTTAAAGGAGACTTGTGACGCACACTGCAGGTGAATGGGGTTTAAGGCCAGACAAGGCAGGCCAAAGCGTCCGTTTCTCATTTCGAGATTTGTGTCTAGTTTTGTCCCTGAACATCTTAGCTACAATGTCAAAGGAGAAAAAAGCCCAAACTCACCCTTTATGATGCTTATTTTATGAAGTTTTGCAGAGTCATGGACCAGGAAATGACTCCAATTTTCCCTTCACCTCTCGCTCCTCTCACCTGCGTGTCCATTCATAAATATTGACAGTGTATATAAGTGTGTAAAGTCCAAAACAACAGGCTGTACGTCATACTGAATGTGATAATATCCTCTCTGGGACAAGTAGAAAATATGCAGAATAACTCACACATGTGCAGACGCTTCAATACTTTGTTGTTACGTCCAAGACTGGAAAGTTTGATGGCTGTGGGAGCTACTAAAGTGAATATTCCGTAAGAGTGTAAGAAAAATGCATTTTTTGCAAATGGACTTTGGGGTTTGCAGTTTGCTGTGTAAATCTAAGGACAAGCCTTGAATCAGTACAATAATAAAACACCTAATTGCGAAGATTTATTTGTTTTCATGTGAAAGTTTCCATGTTAAGAGATTCAACTGGCCTAAAATGTAGGCTTTTTGCCTGTAGTGTCTGCCCTGAACACTTTGTTCATTGCAAGAGGCAATAATCGTCTAAAACAACTTAAAATAGAATCATTTATTTCCCGCCCAAAACCAACAACATTGACTCAGACCTGCCCTAAAGCAAACGTCACCAAAAACAGCGTCAATGCCTACAATGGCACCAGTCCACATAAAGGTAAAACATTTGATGGTGAATAAAGCGAGCACTGTCCTGTCTCTGACATAGCGCTGATATGAAGACAGTTTTGTTTCTGAGACTGTAACGTTAGTGTCACAATCAGCATTAGAGTATTTATACTGTATAACTTTCTAATAAAGCCCCTTAATGCACGTTACATGACATTACTTACTGTATCCATTTCACCGTACAGCTGTTCTCACCTGTAGGCTCTGGGGACACATGTGACACGTCATGGATTCCAGGGACACAAGTCGCCAGCACAACAATGAAGAAAGTTTAATTTTTTTCAAAATTATTGATTTTTGTTTTTTTTGCAGTTAGTTGAGATCACGGAGAAGCCTCTCCATGGTTCAGATACGAGTATTGGTATCTTTAAAAACATACATTTTGTGCTTTAAATCAGGTTCATTGGGAATTATGGCTACTTCCCAACATTTCCGACAGTATTTTCCTACAAAAAGCTAAATTGTTTACTTCTGCACGTCCTCCGTGCAGACATGGGGCCGGGCCCAGTGTCTATGGCGATATTTCTCCCTTTACACAAATGTTGTCCATATGAAAGTGTACAATGATGTACTTTGACATCCAAAGAAACATTTTCTTTGACACAACATTTAATAATCCAGAAATTAAGATAGGCTGTGATAAATGTTTGCAAAAAGGCAGCAAAAAAAATCCAGCTGTGTGTAGTCCATATGAGTAGCTCTAGCGTGTAGCATGAGCCCAGCTGAGCTGTTCCTGGGTGTGTGGAGTTGGGGGTGGGGCCATGGGGATGTAAGATGTGTGCAGACATGCACACCTCCCCTGCAGAGGAAACACCGGAGCTGCTCTCTCAAAGTGCTTGATTTGCAGGATTCCGCTTAGGTGGAGGTACCACTGGTTTAGCAGGAGTAAATCCCAGTCATAAATGCTCCCGGGATCTTTTTGAGAAATGTGTCGTCCTCGGATGTCTGTCAAACAGTGGTTGTAGTGGCATTGTACTAGTGCGGGCTAGGAGGGACATAGACATTGACCCACGTGGTCACACTTCACGCCTGATCTGGCATAAAGCATCGCGAGGGCGGCCGGCTCCAGTGTGGCACCAGGTGGTGATGATGAGCTTTAAATAAACCCCTGGTGACTGGGGGTTTATGGAAAGAAAAGGAGTACAGTCTGTACCTCACACCTGTAAAAAAGGTGTGGTGTTACACTGCCTATGGAGGCTGGGCACATCACACTGAGGTGAGGGCTTGTCCTCCGTGTCCTGCCACATGGGGGACGTTGGCCTTCAGGGCTCCAAGTCGGAGAGTGAGACTCTCCCTTTGGGCCAGGAACCCACAAAGGAAAGGACTGATGTTGGGCCTGGGGCCCCCGTCCTCCCGCTGCCATACAGTTACTGCACGGGCTGCACAGGCTCTTAATGCATTGGTTTTATATAGGGCTTTTCTGGACACATAAAGACACTCCATACTTATGCTTATGCACAATGCTCTAACAGGGGCCATGGGAGTTTATCAGGGTGCTAAAGAGTGCCCCCCATGGGCTCCCACTGTTGCTCCAGGTACCTGCTGGTGCTGTTGGATGCTAAGACAGGCTGTAGAGCCAGACAGGATGGGCAGGGCTCTAGGGACAGCGGTCAGGGCCCCCAAAAGCCTCGGCCCCACCCCTGATGCTGTGTGCAGGTCTCGAGGATGGGGCCAGTACAACTGGGAGGCTGTATTGGCCTGTTAGGGCCGTCAGATGCCCAGTCTGGGACTTCTTTGCCCTCCTAGCCAAGTGGCTTGGGGCAGTTTCTTGTTGGTCGGCTCGGCCAACTTATGGTTGCCTTGCGTCTGCGGGGTAACCTAGCCCTTGGTAGCATCTTACACCAGGGCTTCGGACACATATGTGTTGTACATAGTTCCATGTTTACTTTGCACATTGGTGATCGCATCGTGTCGTCTCATTTTATTCTACTTCCTCTTGTTCTTCCAGAGGAACAGTGGTCTGCTGGTTTCCTCGCGGTGTTTCTTACAGAGTCCCCATACGTATTGGAATATGTAGGGTGCAGAGAGTCTTGACATGAAAGAGAACGGATGGTTACGTTGTTACCCAGGTTCTCTGAGTGGAGAGGCTCTCTTACACTTTAGGCCGCTCACGAACAAACACGTTCCAATCAAGTTTAACTGAGGTGGTCACCACAGGCGGTGTGTCTTAAACAGTAGCCACGTCTGCTGCCCTGTGGGGCCAGTCCCCATACACATGGAATATACAGTATAGGGTGTAGAGAGTATCTCCACTCAGAGAACCTGGGTTACAACGTAACCATCCGCTACAATATCTTGAAAAAAACAACATTTTTTTTTTCAAAAAAACATTTTTGTTTGCCTCATTGTATCGGTTTAGGAATAGGTTGCATTCACGTTCTAGAATGCTATTTCAGTTGGAGCAGGTGCTGATATACTAGCTCTATGGGAGAGAAACAGTTTTGGAAAGACATTTCTAAAAAGAAAATGTCCAGATATTTTCCCTGATCATTATTTGTGTTTGGATTCACAAACGTGCCATATTTTTCTTATGGCTTTCTACTGGCTAGGCCATTTATTTGTTTCCAGGTGAATGAAGAGATTTAAATGGCCCAAAATGTGAGAAAAAAAAGACTTTTGCCTGTCGTGTCTCCCCTTAAACCCTAGCCTGTAGACCACATGCCTGCAACTGTTACTGTCTATTGGTTCCTTTGTTGTGAATCCCAAAGTGACGTGTCCATATTTTATACAGCATTCTTTTCGCAGACGTCAAAGGCTTCACCAACTTGTCCACCACCCTGTCCGCTCAGGAGCTGGTCCGCATGCTCAACGAACTGTTCGCTCGCTTCGACCGCCTGGCACACGTGAGTCTGAACTAGGGCCTTCTTCAGTCTTCATCTGTACTCTGTAGTTGAAGTGTTTCAATCTTAGTCCAAAGATCGTCATCTGATGCTAAGTAGCTAAGATCAAAACGTCCTACACTTCAACTACAGAGATGAAGAAGAGATTTTTGTCTACGATGGACAACTCCTGTACGACTGAGAACCTACACAAACTTTATTTTTTATATGTGGTTTTGGGCCTCTCTTCTTTAAGGTGAAATTTGTGTAAATTGTTGCTATAACTATTAATTAGTCACAGAATTATATTGCTCTCAATGAGAACTTATTATTTCAAAAAAATTATATATATTTTTTGCAATGTAATGCACACAGTTTTATACCCGACCTTAAGTATTTGTTATTCCTGTTACTGAACTACAAAAATCCTTCATAACTGAATGGTACGTTCCACTGACCTGGTCCACATTAAACTGTTCCATCAGAAGAACTTCTCCCACCATCTGAGATAGATTCTGACTCTCTCTCTCTTCTATGTGTCATTTTGAACAGAGAGAGATTTATGTCACGTCAGTCCTGTTGCCGGTCTAATGCATAAATCCACATACTGTATTTGGCAACTCACACTAATATCTCTAATTTTGTCATTCCTGTTCATGTTATTGCTGTCACAATTTAGGAAAAAAGAATAGGATAAACACGTACAAAAATTAAGAAAGAAAAGAGACTGAGATGGCCCTCAACATTTCTTGGACACTTTAGCACTTGCCGATTCAAAGAATATCCAGAAAAGATCATTTTGACAAAGTTGTGTGGGAAATTACATTAAGTTTGCGGTCGTGGGACTCATTATTACTAATGATGATGAATCAGCTTTCAGGATGGAGGTACAGCAGCTCGTGGCGTGGTGCAGCTCACACAATCTCTTAATACACAAAAACGAAAAGGAAATTATTTTTGACAACAGCTGGGGACATTATCACAACCCACTGCAGACCAGAGACTCTGAAGTAGAGATTGTCAAGTCCACCAAGTTCTTGGGATACCAACTGGCTGACACATCAGAGGAGAACACCCAGATTGTCGAAAAGAAGGCCCTGCAGCGTCTCCATCTCCTGCGGAAGCTGAAGGAGGCACATCTATCCTCCACTGCCCTGACTTCTTCCTATAGCGTAACATCTTGGTTACTCCTGCGTAACATCTTGGTATGGAAACACCAGAGCAGAGGACAGGCACAAACTGGAGCGTATTATAAGAACTGCTCAGAAGATCAATGGTGACTCTGTGTCCTCTCTGCTGGTCCTTTACACTGGCATCGCCTTTTGTCACAATTAGCCTACAGAGAGTTTGGGAATATGGACAGATTAGCCTGCCCTCTGCATTGCATTGAATCGCTAAATGTATGCATGTTTGAGCTTCAGGTCTAATGTCTTAGTGGGAGTTTTTACCTAGTACTTTAGTACTAGTGCTGTTTTCAAATCTAGCTTTTTCCAGTTGCGGAAACTAGCCAAAGTGAAGCCTATGTTGTCAAGAGCGCATTTTGAGACTGTGATACACGCTTTTGTCACCACTAAGCTGGATTACCGTAACAGCCTTTATGCCGGTGTGAGCCAGAGCGCACTTTCCCGACTGCAGCTCGTTCAAAACGCTGCAGCTCGGCTTTTAACTGGGACACGGAAACATGAACACATCTCACCGGTTTTAGCTTCGCTCCATTGGCTTCCAGTTCATTTAAGAGTGGATTTTAAAATTCTTTTATTTACTTTTAAATGCCTGCATGGCCTGGCCCCCTCTTATCTGTCTGATCTGATCTGCCCTTATGCTCCCTCTCGTGCTCTCAGGTCAGCAGATCAGCTACAGCTGGCTGTCCCAAAAACTAAACGCAAACTTCGTGGAGATGGAGCTTTCTCTGTCGGCCCACGGCTGTGGAACCAGCTGCCATTAGAGATTAGACAGGCCCAGTCTTTACCTGTTTTTAAATCTTTACTAAAAACGCACTTCTTTTCTCTGGCGTTTAATGTATAATGATGTATTTGCCTCATGTTCTTGTTGAAGTTGTTTTACTGTATATTTACATGTGTGTACGGCACTTTGGCCAACTGTACAGTTTTTAAAGTGCTTTATAAATAAAGTTGGTATGGTATGGTACTTTTTGTGCGTAAGATGGGAGAGCTCGTCTTTCCTTCCAGTATGGCATACCAATCCTTTCGCGGAACGCAGTACTGGGCTTTGTCCCCTGGTCTTTCCTTGTCTCACAGTGAAGCTAAGCGCTGCACTTTGTCATATTTCCTCATCTTTCGTTTGTGTCATCATCTCTGCCTTTCTTTTCATCACTGTTAAATATAAAAATGTTCCCCGGGATCACTGGCCGAGCTATATTAAACTTCCCGGACTTTGCATAATCAAACGTTCTCTCCGCATTCAAATGAATGTTGAATGGTGTGTCCGTTAGCATTTGAAGGCATTTATTTGTGTGCATGGTCCTTTCCAGAAGCGCAACTACGTACATACGGAAGAACTAACAAACAGAGCATTTAAAGCTAAACAAATGCAGATAAAACTCACCATTCACTGTCAGAAGTCCAGTAGCCCACTCCATGCCTCATTCTTTCTGCTGCTGCTTCAGAAATCCAAATACACAATCCAAATACAGCAATATATTTCCTCTTCCTAGATCAAACTGTAGCCGTTGTGCACAAATATCCCTCATAGAAGCTTCTCTGTGATCGTCTTTTGCTCTGTACTGACCGTGTGTGTTTCTTGTTTTCTGTTTTTCAATATTAACCAAGTTACTGCGAGTTTGTAGCAGGTTTGTAGCTTTATTCTGTAATTCACTGGATCTTCTTCCCTTCGGCACCTGACTTCTGCTGTGCCTCCTAATATTCCCGTGAGCTTGATTAGGGGCTGCCCCGGTGTCCGCGGCATGGGCCAAACCCTAACCCCTGCGTCCTGTATGAAGTGCACTAGAAGAACTTGTAGAAGTGCATGAAAGGGCTCCAGTGCTTAGGTTACAAGTGTGAAAAAAACACAGGATTGGGACAGTGCAAGTTATTTGTTTTGTACAACCAAGTTTTGGCATTACGTCAGTGGCACCACGCAAGTTTTCTTTGGATGGCGGTTCTCCGATCCTCCCGTCACAGGCTCATCGCTGTTTTCACATAATAAAATATCAAATATTTCAATACTTACATCTGAAAAGA
>OMNZ01089307.1:0-11454 GCA_900303255.1 Lesueurigobius sanzi
TGGGGCAGGTGAGGGCTGTGGTGGTGGGGCAGGTGAGGGCTGTGGTGGTGGGGCAGGTGAGGGGGCTGTGGTGGGGGGGCAGGGGAGGGGTGTGGGGGAGGGGGGTGGGGGGGGGGGTGGGGTGGGGGGAGGAGGGGGGGGGGGGGGGGGGGGTGGGGAAGGGGGGGGGGGGGGGGGGGGGCGGGGGGGGGGGGGGGGGGGGGGGGGGGGGGGGGGGGGGGTGGGGGGGGGGGGGGGGGTGGGGGGGGTGGGGGGGGTGGGGGTGGGGGAGGGGGGGGGGGTTGTGGTGGGGCAGGTGAGGGCTGTGGTGGTGGGGCAGGTGAGGGCTGTGGTGGGGCAGGTGAGGGCTGCGGTGGTGGGGCTGCAGTTTTGAAGGTGGCGCATCTAGCGACGTAACGTGAGAATGCAACATGGCCTTTTGGCTTATTGTAACTTTAATAAATCCCCATTTTTCTCTTCTAGGCTGCCAAAGCCAACCTTGAGAAGGCCCAGTCAGAGTTGATGGGTACATCTGATGAGGCTGCAAGAGCTGAAGCTCAGGTCTGCATAGAGGCCAATGAGGCCATTGTGAAGGCTCTGGAGTAAAACTGTGGTAAGATCATCATGAACAAAAAGTTTACAAAGTGGACATATCATGCATTTAAATCTTAAAATCTTTTATTATGTATGGGCATTGATA
This sequence comes from Lesueurigobius sanzi, assembly GCA_900303255.1. Taxonomy (NCBI): domain Eukaryota; kingdom Metazoa; phylum Chordata; class Actinopteri; order Gobiiformes; family Gobiidae; genus Lesueurigobius; species Lesueurigobius sanzi. The sequence goes on from OMNZ01089307.1 coordinate 680, forward strand.
TTTTACATTTTATAAATTCAAATCATGCCTCTGAAGATTAAGCTGCTCAAAAATAGCATGTGTCTGGGCTGATTAGGATTTGGCCTGGAGCGCCCCCTACAGGCAACAGTGGCTGTAGCACAACTGAGTTGCTTTGTCCATACTATGAGACCAAACGGCTCACAACTGCTCCAATATTGGATTATTGGCTTTAAAAAATATTATTTTCTCAACAGCAAAGGAGAGCGGGAGGGGAATCAGGAAGTGAAAATAATGCAGATAATTTTATCTCAATATAGCATTTATAATCAACTAAGTGTAAGATGATGATAAAGATGTTTGAGATTATGACCAAACACCTGCTAAAAGCATAACATCCCTCTTTAAGAATGTTCCCTCAACAAAAACGTCTTTTCAGCATAAATTTTGACATTTTGAAATAAATCATCCCTGGACCTATTCTGGGCAGCTCTGTACTCAAAGTGTGCTCATTAATTTGCTAGCATGCCATTCTCTGAAAGTTTAACCTTTATAATATTATTATAATATACTTTTTTTTTTATCAAACATTAAAATATTGATGCAGAGGTTCCAGGGATGTTTCTACGTCACTGTTATGCACGATATGTCCACTTTAAGTAAATTTGGATAAAAATAAATGCAGTTTATGAGCTTTTGAGAAAATAATGTCTTTCATTTCTTTTAGGTTGCATCTCTTCCTTCAATGGGATTCAAAATTTCCTGTATTTCCAGCTTCGATTTGTCCACATTGTATTGTACAGTCATTAAAATAACTTTATTTGGAATTACCAAGTGTCTATGTCCATCACTTGCAGTATGCAGTATATTCTCAATGAGTATTTGAGGGAAAAACTTCTCGAGATGAGAATATGCAGTTTGAACCTCTTCCACTTGGAGGCAGTAGAGGACAAGAAATGGACGAGGCCCTTTTATTAGTTCCAGTGTAATCTCATCAATCAGTGGGTCATAGTGGAAAAATACATAAAAGTACTTCCTTTTTTACATAATATACTATTGTGTGTGATGTTTACGCCGTTTCCCTCAAACGCTGAGTCACGTTTACTGTGAACTGAAAAGCCGAGCTGTGGGCTGGAGGTTTGTGGAGATTGCCTTTTATTTACATGACTTGCCTGTCTCTGCTTTGTGACTAATGACCTCAGGCCGGGGCCGGCGCTTGGCCAAGTCACTCACCGACCATTTTGTGCAAACCGGGCTCTCTACTTTTCATCGGCCACATCACAACCGCAGCTTTAGAGCGTGACTACAGGAGATGTTGACCTTCCTCGTGTGTCGACCGGCCGCCACCCGAGAGCCCAAAACCACAACCAGTTTATTTCAAATGTCAAAGTTGTTGCGGGTTTTTTTTTGGAAAGTGGCACACTGTAGTACTGCTGCTCTCAATGAATACGCCTGTGACTAATGCGCACATCCAGGTGAATTATTAGTTTTAATTTTTTTTGACACCCATTAACAGCAGGGAGTGTAATTATCATGATTAAAGCAAATAACCCTATCTTGTCTGTAATTTGAAAATTACACGTCTCGAAAGTCTATTACCGTGCGGTGAACACAGACGTATGATCTCTTTGGCCAAAATCCATTAATTCTCAAAACCTTTGTGAGCCCGAACACATCCTCCTCTGTTCTTATTGCCAGTCTGTCTGGTTCGTCAGCGCCGTTTCCAGCTGATACAAACACTCATGTATGTTCACCGCGTGAGTCAGTGTCCCTCAGGGCACATAGACCTGAGTGATAATACAGATTTATTATAGGGCTGTCTTCTTCACAAAATGTCATGTTCATACCTGACGAGAAGAGTTCTATTGAAGTACTGCAGCCTTCTGTCTCAGATCTACTCTAACTTTGATGTGGTGTAATGGAAAACTGCGCCCTTTCATTTTTCTGTTGCATGTTTCCATTATTTCACTGCATAATAATATTAGAGGGAAATCTATGGTCAAAATAATATCGAAATAGTTGTTTGGAAGATATGCAAATTTGCAAATTATGCAAAGTATACCATATTTTCCGGACTATAAGTTGCACCGCAGCCAAAAAATGCATATTGAAGAAAAAAAAACATATACAAGTCGCACTGGACTATAAGTCGCATTTTTGGGGGGAGGGATTTATTGTACAAGAACAGACATATCATCTTGAAAGGCAAGTTATAATAATGATGGAATATGGAACAACAGGCTGAATAGGTGTATGGTATGCTAATGTAACACATTGATGGTTGTTCAGCCGCACAAAGCATAAACAACAAACTGAATATGTGTCTGGTATGTTAACGTAGCATAATGAAGAAGTCACACCTGAGTATAAGTCGCAGGACCAGCGAAACTATGAAAACCGTATACTCCGGAAAATACGGTAACTTCAAAGTCAAGAAATGCACAAAAAGCTGCATTCAAGACGCTTTCCTGACAACATGGCAGTCTTAAGACATTTACACAACACGTTTTGGCATATTTTTGATGATTTGCAAAATATGACTCGATCATCATTATTGGGAAAGTTGTGATTGTGATTAAACATTGGGCTAATCCTTTAATAGATTCTCAATGTCTGGAACAAAAAGAAGATAAATATCTATCCAATGGCAACCAAATGTTTCAGAAATGGTCATCTGACAGAGCTGTAAAATCCAGTCAGATTATTCCAAACCCTTTGTTGCCAATGTACAGTACCCGCCTGGATATGTTTGGATACTACAGTATTTGACAAAGGGGGTTAGTTCTGTTGGGGGCATTTTGTCCTTCAAATAATTTCAAAAGCAGACGTTTGTGAAAAGACCATGGACATCTACCGTATTTTCCAGACTATATCACCCTTTTTCTCATGCAACTTATACTCAGGTGCGACTTATATATTAAAATCTATAATTTCACTTGTTGAATGTGTTACATTGGCATATCGTACACCTATTCAGTCTGTTGTTTTCTATTCTATAGTCATTATTATAACTATATAAAAGCGACTTATAGTCCAGTGCGACTTCTATGTTTTTTTCTTCTTCATTATGCATATTTTGGCTGGTGCCACTTATAGTTCTGAAAATACAGTAATTATAAAGCTTTTTCCACTCAAGGACTAGCAGACAAGTTGTTGCGAACATTATTGTGACAGTGGCTCTGAAAGTTTGAAACGTGCACATCATGATAAAATGAAAAACTGATGTTCGAAATGTGTTTGGAAAGTTAGTCATGTCCAAACTCATTCCTAACAAAGTGAACAAAAAAAAAAAAATCAGGATTCAGGAGGGACTTTAAATTCAAGCCGTAGCCAAATTTGGTTGTGGGTTGCATTTCCATTGCGGACAGACTCTTTGTCAAATGATTTGAATGTAAAAGTATATTGTTCCTGGGTATTTCACAGTTTCCAGTTGATCGTTTAGTCGACATGTGTTTACTCCCTGGCGGATCTACCATGCAAATTTTGTAGGGTGCAACATGGGCCAATTAGATTGCATCATATGCCTTCTTAATAAACTATTCAGCATTCGTTCGTATTAGTTTAACAAGCTTCCTATTTGTCCAGAAATTCTTTGTTAATTTTTCCTTTTTTGTACTTTGTATATAAGCAACTAGATCTTCCTTAGAGCTTAGATTGTGGTCCATAAGTTGCCTTGTCAAACCAATACATATTTTGTAACCTTTAGCTTACAACCCCAACATTCTATGACTCAAGCCCAAGGGGGAAATGACTCTTAATAACGCACTGGCTCATATTCAGAGATGCATATGATTAGTGGGCAGTTATCCCTCACCGTGGCTGAGTCAGTGACTGCCGGAGTAGGGACATGTGGCTTTAGCCTCATTGGACTTGAAACCCAGTGAAGAGTCTCTTACAGGACACTCGAACAGAACCCTCTCCATCTCCTTTTGTACTGGAGCACTTTATTAGCCTCATAAATTACAGGACACTATTCACATATGCACTCCTCATTGACATGATCACTCAATGTTAATGATGATTCAAGCATCTGACAGCCCGCGAGAGCTGCTAATTTATCTGCATCGTGGGAAAAAGTGTAATAGGTGATGAAAAATAGCATAATTAGGCGTAAAACGGGGGAGTGACAGATGCCTTGTTTGAGGCTCTCATTTTTGTGAAAAGGTGTAAGGACTGGGCAGTTGGGATTTATTAGCAATGTCACCGGCACATCTGATTTAGGAGAAAAGCAAAAGCCGTTTGCAAAGCCAGAAATGTTAATACCTTTGTAACAAACATCATGTGCTTTGCCTGTTGATTTTATTTTATTTATACACAGGTTTCACTCTATGCCATTCCCCATTTGAAAGCTGAGAACTTCCAGACTTCAGTAAGGGAGATCGCACTTCTGAAGGCCTGTACTAGCACTAGGATTGTGGAACAACACAGAAGAAGAAGAACTTATAAAAAAAGCTCTTCTTCTGTTTTGTTCCACAAGTCTCTTTTAGCTATAAAACGCAACTAAAATATCTTCCCTTTAAGCATATCTTCATACATAGTCTGGTACAGATACCACGAAACGTGTGTGTATGCAATAAAAATATAGATATAAAATAAGTATATAAAAAACCATTGCAATTGGTTGAATTCACATAGCATCACACCCTGGTCATGTGCAGGCTTTTCGGACCGACTGGGCAACGGCATACTGAAGGACGGCTGTATCAATAATTATGTGTGTGATGTCATAAAACAGCATGGCAGCTAGTCTTCCATAGGGCTGGGCCATTATGGAAAAATATTAATATGATAATAACTACGATTATTTTCTCCATATTGAACGATCTCAATTTTCCATTAGATTTTTGTCTTAATAAGAAAAATAAAAACAAATAAATACGGCCTTAACTTTAGTACCGGTGATCCTGTTGGTATTGCTACATGACATTCAATTCAGTTTTATTTGCATAGCCCAGAATCACAACAAAGTTGCCTTGCAGGGCTTCACAGAAAATAGAAAGACAATTATTGAATATAAATAGTGCTGGGAAATCCCCTGTCCTTAGATCCTCCTTCGTGGCAAAAACTCCAAAAACCCTTTGGGATAAAACGATGTTTCTTAGTCCTCCAATATTTGGGGGACACTGCAGGTCATTTTTTATCCTCCAACAGTTACGAAGCTGCATTATTTTTTGATTTCGCAGACTGGAACCGACCGTGGAACTGGAAACTTTTACCCCGGTAAAAAGGGGTAGGAAACATAAGTTTTTACTTCCACCTACTCCTTTTCGAAATATTTTCTTTTCTTTTTCCTTTTATTGGACTGTATAACTGTACTGATCATTCGAAAATAAAGACTACTACTACTACTGAGCATTTACTGCCACCTACTGGACTAGACTTGTAATTGCTAGTGAGCCACATGGTTTTTCTGCGGATGGATTGGCCAGTTGGCTTGATTAAAGCTCACCACACGATTGTCTACATCAACCTTTAATATCGCGATTTGATTCATTGCCCAGCCCTATAGTATTCCATCACGACAACAGCAGACAAATGAGTAGTATGTTTGAATTGTTCATTGACGGATCTATATCTATTTAGATTTAAAATGTGCATAACCTGTATCACTGTGCAATTTTTTAAAATTACAAATAAATAAAGGGGTAGTGACTAAATTCAATTGTTGGTTGTGCTCTAAACTCATTCCTAACTTTCCTAACACATTTCTAAAACCCCTTTTCCTTAGAGATGAGTTTATAAGCACATTTCACAACTTGCGGGGGTCACTTTTTAGGGTCACTGTCACAGAAAAGCGAGAAAAGTAGCCTGCAAACTCACGACATTGACAAAAACGCTTTATATTTAGATGCACAGTATTAGTTCCACAAAAGCTTTACAATATACTACAGGACAAAACAAATTCCATTCCACTACAAGCAAAAAAAATGTGGTATTGCGCATTTAACAAGCAGTTCTACTATTCAGCGTGTGGAATAAAGTCAATATCCCTGGCTCCCTGGCTGGTACTGCAAAGTGTCCCAGTTTTATTAGCCGGAAAATCTTGTAACCCTAATATCTAGCTACTACATGATGATATTACATGATTTTTAACGACTTTTAAAAAGCTGTGAATGAAATACACAGCAATTCTTATGGTAGATTATAAAAAAAACGATGAAAGGGAAAAAGGATATACTCCACTATGAATTTACATTCAGAGCCACTGTCACTGCAGTCCTCCAGCCTTCTCGCTTCCTGCATTTGCACTTGTGAGATATGGTCAAGCACGGCTAAGTGTGCATCAAGGAGGAGGGGAGGATGGTGGCAGCGCCGCTATGAGAGAGCTATCCTATCCACAGAGGAGAAGCTGATTGAAGTGCTGACCTTTTGGTGATGCTGTGCAAAGAGGGGGCCTGCACACTCTCAGTCAGCTGTCAGATACTGCATCCAGCCTGCTAGTGGGAGTGAGGCCACGGCTCCCACCTCCCACCAGTGTCAACCAGGCCTCTCCACCCACCCGCCAAAAACACAGAAAACCAAGCACAAACACACCCCACCCCACGAAAACATTTTTTTTTTTTTTTTTTCCCAGTTTGTGCCAGAGAGGTATAACGTTTTCTACAAATAGCACTACTGTGGGCTTTTGGGAGAAAATTGCAAAGCCGCAAACACAAGCCCGCTGCTGCTGGAGAGGTGAGATAATCAGCTTGTGGTAACAGCAAATGGGGCCTGAGTGGAAGGCAGGTAATCATTGTACCAGAGTGTTTTTGTGGGAGAGGGGTAGAGAGCTCTCTGTCCTTATCTGTGTGTGCCTGTGCATATTCAGCCTGGTTATAAGCAGCCGCTGGAAAAAAGGAACTATTTTGAAGACGATGTTTTAATACAAATACCAAAGTTTGCACTAAAAATATTCCAAAAATGTGGACAAAACCTTAGAAAACTCTTTGGCAAATGTATTCGTCTGCCTTGAGGGTTCAGTAGTTTTTGGCGACCCAAAAGTCTCCAGCCTTTATTCTCCTGTTAGCTCATTTGATTTCTACAAAATAAAAGTCTCTGAAAGCTACTTGAGGATTCTTGAGGTTATGGACCTTCAGCGGATCTCACTCTGCACAGTAAGGTTATATTTCAACACATAATAAAGAAATACATTTTAGTTTAGGAACATTTTACTCAAATGTCAGTTGAGTTCAGCATGTTCATATCTCCGTCATGTGGCGCACAAACTGGAAACGCATTGACAAATGTGACTTAAGTTGCATAGCCAGACTGTAATCAAATTCCACTAATCAAGCTTTAAAGGGAATTGCCTGAAGGTCTATAGTTGCAAAAGGCTGGAGATTTACTGGTAGGCGTTCCCTGGCACGGGGCCCGGCCTCTTTGGTGTTGGTGTACAAGTTAGTCAATCAATACAGCTGAGCGTTTCTTGAGTTGACACAAATGGATGATGATTTCAGATCCATCCAAACCCCCTTCTCCAGAGTCGAAGCTTGTTTCCACCGGTTAGAGAAAGTGGGTTATGACACTCAACAGGTGCACTGTTACTGTGAGCCTTGAACTCCAGCTCACGGCCCCCCTCATCAATCCAACAGATCCACGGGGCCCCCAGCAATATGACATCACGCTTTAAAGAATATTAATATATCATGACTCACAGCAAGAAGGTCCTGGGTTTGATTCTCGGGCAGGGCCTTTCTGTGTGGTGTTTGCATGTTCTCCCCGTGTCTGCGTAGGTTTCCTCCGGGAGCTCCGATTTCCCCTATACCACTAAAAACATGTACAATAGGGATACCCAGAGCTGCCTTATCCAACGTGCTAGCAGGGGCCGGAGCCCAGGGGCCTACCATAGGCAAGGGCCTATCAGAATTAAGGAAAAAAACAAAAAAAAAAGTCTCTAGCCCATTCCTATCAGGAGCTATGGAATTTAACCTGTTAAGGCCTATAGCCCCCAAAAATGGTGCTGCGTTTCAGATACATTTACTGACGTACGTGATTTACGCAGCAAAATATTCCAAAGTTGCAAATTAGTGACAGCTGATGTGGAATTATCCATTTCTGCTCCACCACAGGGAGGAAAAAGGCCTTTTTGCAGGAAACCAACCCATTGCAACCTCATTTTATTGTCAAACAGCATTATTTATTTCACTACCACTGTGACCCCTAAGCTCTACCAAATGTTTGGACACCAAGATTAGCCATGTACATCTATGATGTAAATAAATGATTTTTTGGGGGGAAAAAAAGCCTCGGGCTTAAGAGGTTAAAATAAATAATTAAAATGCTCCATCCAGCCATAGGGGGCGGGCAGCCAAGATTTGTTTTAAAGGAATGAATTCTGCACTGACACTGTCTTATGGCCATAATGCCTTTGCTCTGCCTGATCTTTTCCTGTAGTAGCCCCGCCCACCTGGCCCAGAGGCCAATCAGATATCATTGAATTCCATATTATACTGTCATTTGTTTGTTTTACCTAATACAAACTCTAGCCAATCCAAGAGCAGAGAAACATCGTGACTATACGTGTCTACTCACTTGTAATAGTTCTGGATGGTGACTGTGCAGAGACAGAAATGTTGGGTAAGAAAAAGTTGGAAACAGAAGAGAAAGGTGCAGAAGGAGAAAGAGTATCGTGATAAAGAGCTGATGAGCCACCTGCCTAAGGCCCTAAGCTAACAGGCTTTTTTAAAAACAACAAGCTCAACCAGAGGAGGGACCGCAGACGAAAGCAGCTCCATTTTGTGGGATTTAGGGTTACAGCTGAGGGGGGGCCTACAATCCTGGTAAGCCCCGGGGCCTATGGGGACATTAAGGTGGCCCTGGGGCTACCCTCTGGGGCCACGACTCCTCTGAAAAAGAGATTATTAATCTCAGTGGGACTTTCCTGGATAAATAAAGGAAAACATTCTATCATAAGTGAAAATGTGAATATTTGACCTGAATTTGAGTAATTCTGACTCGCAGAAAAATCTGCCAGTAAAATAATGTTTTTGTTCTTTGTGCAAGTAAATTCCAATTCATTTCCTAATTTTTAATTGCTATAATCCTCATTTTATATACATGTAGTTATTCTTATTTTAGGTGCAATAAGATATTTTTCTCATTGTAAGAGCAAAAGATTTATCCCATGGCTCACCCATAGACTGTAAATAGAGATGGAAGCCAATTCATGCAGCATTTGAACCGCCGCCATGTTGTTTTTCGGAAACAAACCCATATTGAGGTATATGCGAGTTACCTCCTCTTTTAATGTTGAAAATATTAAAAGACAAAGAACAGGACGGTGTAGTGCGTGGTAAGACAAGCACTTGAGGGCCCTATTAACAACACCTACTGTATTTCCAATGAGTTAAAGAGGGGCCACAAAGTTCACATGACGCTTTCAAGAAAATGTTGCATATTAGTAGATTTGTTTTCGCGATGTTGGGGCTACATCCAGATTACAATTAAACTTATACACATGACGTTCATTAAAACCCAATTTATTTTTATCTAAATGACTAGTCAACCTTTGAACCCCCCTGCAGTGCCTCTCAGGACCCATAAGTGACCCCAGACCCCACTTTGGGAGAAACTGACACAGACCAATCCAAACCATAATTCTTTATCTATAGATGTTTTGAATGTATTGATGTGCCCATGAGGACTAACTGTAATGCACTGTTTACACTTCTCATATATTCTATTAACTGCACAAGACATGTAGCTGCAGCTCAGATGAAACGCTGCCCACATGAAACAGATTTCTAATCCATTTCAATCAAGCCCCGATCTATCCCCATCCCGCGCTTGCTTTTAGTTTAGCCGCTCACTTTGATGAACAATTTACACATCCTCTCACCTTTTATATGATACTGAAGGCTCTAATTACAAGCTTAAGAGGTAGTTTCTTCCGATTCAAGGGCTAAAGTTGAAAACAAAAATTACGTTTTGAAGGAAATACAAAAAAAAAATGGCTGCTTTGCCTGGAGTCTTAATGCGGGATTGTGGCTTTTTGGCATTCCTAAACGGGGTGTTCACAAAGGTTGAGGAGAGTGCATCATCTGGGTGGGACCAAACGTGTGTGTGTGTGTGTGTGTGTGTGTGGTCAATAATCTTTGTACATATAGGGAGTTTTGGGCGAAGCAGAGGTAAGGCGAGGACATGTCTGAAGTTACTGTATATGAGCTGGCGCATGGTGAAGGTATGGACAGGCCTATGTTTAGGTGATACACAATCTTATGTCACTGTCACACAGCTCTGGCCGTGTGCGTCACTGGGGACTCCCTGGCTACGCTTTACCAACGCAAACGCTGGATTTACTGCGTGAGAAAGGTTATTCTTAAATATGGAGAACTAGAAAAACTATACTTTTTTTTATTTATAACGACAAAGAAGATATGAAACAGGAGGTTTGCGTTGCACCTGGGCAGTGTTGGGGAGTAACTACAGTAAATACATGTCTTTTAAAAAGTCTTGTATGAAATATTTTCAGCTTGTTTTAACCTCTTAAGCCCTAGAGTCCCCATTTTTGGGGACTTGCCACTTTTAGAGACAATCCTTGTTTATTTGAATCTATTTTTTAAAAAGTGTATTTTTTTTTCTTGGAAAAACTGTATTTTATGACCAAATATGTAAATAGGATCCAAAATTTTCAATTACAAATTAGATTTTTTTCGCCAAAAGGTGCCAAATTGTGCCCTATTTATTATAATGGGATTCCGCCTAGACTATTTTAAATTGAAACCTCAATTCACTTTTCAATTATTTATTGTTACAGATAAACTGGTTGGTAAAAAGTCAATAATTAGCTGTAGTTACTATTTATGAGGTCTATTTGCTTCTTCTTTTCTTCTTTTTTT
>OMNZ01089309.1:0-12034 GCA_900303255.1 Lesueurigobius sanzi
TACTCATTTCGTACAGAGGGTCTGGCCCTACACAATTGATCTCCGTTTTCAGGTGGGAGGAGTCAACTCCTTTTAAAGTTTGAAACGATTGGATCTGATTTTACCCACTCGCTAACCTGCGAAAGCAAAAACGACAACACGAAAGCAAAAGCGACAACACGAAAGCAAAAACGACAACACAAAACCAAAAGCAACAACACAAAACCAAAAACGACAAGACAAAAAACTTTGTGTTGTCGTTTTTTTGGTTTTGTGTTGTCGCTTTGGGTTTCGTGTTGTCGCTTTTGGTTTTGTGTTGTCGCTTTTGGTTTCGTGTTGTCGCTTTGGGTTTCGTGTTGTCGTTTTTCTTTCTTTCGTGTTGTCGCTTTGAGTTTCGTGTTGTCGCTTTTGCTTTCGTGTTGTCGCTTTTGCTTTTGGGCGTGACTTGCACTTCAGGGCCACCGTAATGTAGGGAAAATGATAATTGACCGGTGTTTACGGATGGCTAAGGCCAGGCTACAATGGTACATATTTATATAGTAATGCAAAACCTGTTTTCTTATTCCTGATGATGCAGTGGTCTACTCTTTACGATTAAGCCTCATGTCTGACTAAACAGAACAAGCAGTGTGTCTTTGTGCGAGGCTTTTGATGGTTTTCAAGTGTCCTTTGCATCTTAAGAAGTCCTCACACATTCATCATTGTATCGGCACAATGGACCTTTTGGGTTCAAGTGGTCTAGAGTTCGTTCTGAGATATTTCTGAAACTGTGATTATAATGATGATCTTTCCAACCTCCAACACAGCTTTGTGAGCCTTGAGAGGATCACTTACAGAGTGTGAAATATTGCGTTTCAAGTGCTTTCCTGAGTTCTCTTCATTTATTTCTTATAATAGTGTGTCTACTTCAAACGTGTACAAGTGCAAACATTTCTTATATGTCATGATCTGTTGGTGAATGCAATAACATGCAATGACATTGTTTTCCAAGGACCTTAGAACTTGAGAGAACTTGTTAGTTGTAAATCTTTATTTTAGTTCATTCCAATACTTAAACTCAGAAAGTTATTAGTCAGATCTAAGGACATACTTCAGCCGGAACATTAATGTAACTTTGTTTAGGAAATACTAGGCCTATCGTCGTGCAATAAAACAAATGTGGTTAGGGTTAGGGTTAGTGAAAAGGAGACGGCCAGCAGACAAACAATCACACCTCAGCCATATCCGATCACTGTAAGAGGGAGAACCACATTATGGACTGGGGCAATGACAGGGACATCTGTGCTGAAAGTAACAAGTACCAGCGCTGGATCAGAGGAGCCATCGAGATCAGGAAACGTGCACCAACATCAATGAACCGGGACGACGGAGCGTAGACCCTTTCTCACACCTGGGACGCGGCCCTGGAGAAGGCGTCAGTCAGTAGGGGGCGCAAGCTTCCCCTGCTTTCCGGTTGGGTCCCATTTTTTCATTGACAAAATTCCCATCATTATTACATTTTGGGCTGAAATTTAATGACAATTCCAATAACAAATGTTCTTATTTGGTTATAAAGTCAAGCAGGCCATGTTGCATGCTTCACACAGTTTTTTTGGTTTTGTATTGGAGCTTGCTATGCCACAGAAGCCCTAGTTAATAAAGGCACGCCACTGAGTGGCAAAGATGTTTTCAGTGTGAGAGGTTTGATTATCTTCTTTAGTTTTAGAATGAGCAAATTATTAGTGAATATATCAATAAAAACAAATAATGAAAAAAATTGTCCTTGTTTTTGTGCGGTGTAGAACTCTATCAATCAGGCTAGGAAATAAGTATTGCAATATCCCTCTGAAAATCTTCAGAAATATGAAGAATTAGTTGCAATTAAAAACTCTTTTCAAGAAAATAGGTTTTAAAGTGTTGTAACGTTTTGTAACGTTTGCACGTGTATATCTCTGTTGTCTTGTGCTGTCTCTCACAAAGGAAATGATCATATATGGATGACAGCGTCTTGTTGGTTGCTAAGTTTATACGACTGGAGCGCAGCAATGTTGTAGTGACTTCCTGATAAAGCCTGACACGACCAAGTCAACACATAAAATCGTAAAGTTTATGTTTGCTGTTTTTACTTTGACATTAAAAAGCATTGAGCGTTGTGTTGCTTTTGTCTTTTCTAATACTGAGTATCGTGTGCTGTTGATAACCCAACTGCTGAAAGAAAGAGAAAGAAAGAATGATGAAGGATAAAACTAGACAAACATTGCCCTCTGCATGAAAAAGTCAATGTTTTCACCTGCCATGCTTCGCCTTAATATGTTCAAATATCCAAATGTGTGGCCAGTCTCCATGATGCGTGTACAAGTGTGTTACATCCTGATGCGCATGCAAACCATCAGACATAATTACGGAAGGTGACTTTCAATTGCCAGGATGTTTTGATGAAATTGGGACACTCCATTACATGACAGAATCAGATTAAGACTGACTGATGGAAACGACAGTGTCCTGTTTCTAATCTGAGCATCATGAGTTTATTTTAAAAGAACAACAACAATTTGTTCCAAAGGTTATACATCTGACAATGACGAGGAAATGAGAAAATTGCTCTGCTTGATACTTTGTCAAAGGCTTTTTATCGCAACTCTGAGCTACATTTTTGATGCTGTCAGTGCAGTTCCTCTGTGCGCACTGTGCAATCTGATCAAAGTTTTTATTTTTTTTGTTACTGCCAATTTAGAAGTAAATCATTCTAAATTGCCAATTCCCTGTCCATTCATCATCATCATCTTAATCTGTGTGCCTTAAACTGTTGCAATGAATTCCTTTTTAACTTTTTTATTATTTTATTTCAGACAAGTGCAGTCATTTGCGCATCACTTCTTTGACTTTCACCAACTTTCCTTGTTAGTTGACGTGTGTTCATACCAGTGACAGGAATTACCAAATGGAGATGTTCAAAGAGCAAGAGAAAGAAGGGTGCTTGAGTTTCGCTGTAGCGCTTATCCTCTGGATTGCTTTCAGTAGTTACAGGCAGTTTCCGAAACACTACACAAGGATGTGTCCGGACAGCAACTGGGCGTCCGCTGACAGTGTTTGTGGATTCTGTAGATAAAGTAGAGGGGAGAAGGATAGAGGACAAAGGCACTTATGTTCTGGCCTTAGACAGAAACACGCCTCGGAGAGATGGAGCCGATTACAACCAAGCAGCGGGGAAGGTGCCATGCTGCGCCGTCTCAGCGGGCAGAAAAAGACCACAGACTGTTGCTGTTTCTATCAAAGGGAATCTGTGCCCTGTGACCTGTCCTGGGTTGGTGGAGGAAGATATTTATCATGTTTGTGCTCTGTCTCGCTTGGACTAAACATCCAAGTGTCTGCGTACGTTTGTGTACAGCCAATTCATCAGCCAGTTTAGCTTATTTGGAACGACATTGACTCAGATGGTTCGATGGCGTCCCGGCTCCCGTAGGTGCAGACCCGTGTCCAAGACCTTTCCACCAATTATCACCACTGAGTATGGAGTGAATGAATAATTGCACTTTGAGAAGGTTGTCAAGTTTGTAAAATGTAATACAACACCAATTAAAAAATGTATAAATGAAAGTATATTGGCCCTTGATTTGAGTAGGTCAGGAATACAAATCTGCCAGAGGGAGTATTTTGCACTTAAATTGATAAAAGACATACCATTGGACCATGAATCTTATTTATCTTGGAATGAGGTGCTTTTTTCTTATTTTGAGAACAGAAATACTTATTCCAGTGGCCGGTATTTTTACTTGGCAAGTCAAAATTGCCCAAGTTAAGGTAAACAATTCTTAATTTGAGTAATTCTATCTTCTATCAAGATATATGTTTTTGTTTTTGCAGTGAAGTGTACTCCATTTTCTATTACTTGTCTAGCATCTTGTATTTTTAAAATTTTCCTATTTTACATAGTTATGTGCACATTAGGGTTGCACAATATGAGAAAAAACAAATATATGTGATAAATGAGCAATAGCGATGTTAATGCTGCGTTTTGCGTAACCATTTAAATGGTATCTTCAATTACATGTAGCTAAATCAAATCATAATCATTTTTCTATGATTATACTGTATAAACTAGACATCAAAAATACAAAATGAGGTCCATAACAGGTTACATTGTAAAACCATGTGGACCTAGATTCCTATCATGTTGTATTCTTTCAATATTGTATCACCTAATATTGTGATAACAATGGTTTGGCAACATAATGTGCAGCCCTTGTGCGAGTCCATGTTTTCGATTACTTACCCATCAGTCTATAACTCTATATGAGTACATAATATGTCAGGACCAGTTCTTCTTGGATAGACTCCTGCTGTGCAAGAGCTGCCGGGAGGAATTATGGTTATTCAGGCTTCAGAGGTTTCTCCTGACAGGTTTCAAAAGAGCTATGTTAACTTTTCACCCCAAGTCACCGATGGATGTTTGTAGCCTCAGACTTTTCTCCATTGTGCTGTCATACGCTGTCACTATACACCAGAAGTAGTTTAAAAAGTCTTTTGCCTTCAAAACCCAAAATACAAAGTCAAATGTGGGCTTTACCACTTGCTCCTATTTTTTTTTTTTTTTTAATGTTTCCTTGTACTTTCCTCACTTCATCTTTAGAGTTCACCTTCAAATTTAAAAGAAAAGTTTGTTTTTCACTTCCTCCAATAAAATCCTCCATTAGACACTTTGTTCGATCAACTAATGTCTAATGTCATGGACACAACAAAGGTTGACTGAACCAGATCTTAACCGGCAGATAGAGGGAACAATCAGATAATTACTCTTAAGTGAAGGGGCGAGGAGTGATTTTTCAGGCCTTTCTCGTGCTCAGTTAAATTCTGTTGCAATTTCATTTTAGTTTGAATCCTAACAAAGTATTGTTTTTTTTTCTTTCCCTGTGCTGTCTACCTGACCGGATCTACCCACAAACTCCATGTGATTTTCAACATGAAGGTATGCTCTTTGTATTAATTCAATAGCTGGTGGTGGGGTTTGTTGTGCAAATTTGATTTGGTTGCATTTTCTGAGATTAGTTTTTCACTGAGCTGAAGCTAAATATGAGTGATTGTGATGTCGTCACTTCCAAGGCTTTGGTAGGCAACATGAATGTATATATACTGTATATATACAGTATATTAGCTATGGCACCGGATCTCGTGTGGCGAAAAATGCTGCAAGATTTTTAATCAGAAAATAATGAAACAAAATGAGTCCAATTCATTAGCCTTGTCCAAATATACATTTTCCTGCACATCTATAACACAGCTATATTTAGGAATCAATAAGATTATTGATGAAGCACAGGAATAAGATGCATATCATTGTCAATAACATTGATATTACTAATATCTTATTCTAGTTTGTTGATTTTACTTCAAACTGCTCAATACACTGGAAAAAATGCACAAAATATGTTTTTATTGATTTTTGTAAAATGATGTGAAAATCTCATCTCGTTCTTGTGAACCCAATCTCATCTCGTCTTGTGGGATTTGTGTCTCGTCCCACCCCTAATATATATATATATATATATATATATATATATATATACACACTTTTTTACTTCAACTAGAGCTATGTTTCCATTGACTTTTACATGCTTTTTTCATGCACAATATGAATCAGCAGTTACTCTAATATATTGCTCTTCATATTCTACTAATTAAATGCATGAGTTAAACCATGACACTGTGTACTGCTGCTGGAACGGCTGATCTACTATATCAATCACTTGTTGCCATTTGCGAATACGTGTCCTATCTGATACTCATTTGGTTTGGGCTGAAAAGCAATTGTAAGAGAAAAACACATTCTCCCTAGAGTGTTTTTCATTGTCCAATTAATCAGAGTTAGCCATAATGTGACAACAGGAAATCACACTCGGTTCTATTCCAATTTGTGGCTCCACCGGATCTCTGTGCCCAGCCCTCACAGCGACGGCCATATGTCCAGAGTGTGGTGTGATTAACAGTGTTTAGTTGAAGTTGTAATCATTTTTTATTGCTTACCAAATGTATGCACTGTGTATACTTCCATTATTTATACGTGACATTTTATACATTGTTCATATTGAGCAAATGGCATGTCATGTTTCCTTTGGTATAGCAGACATGGAATATGTGTCTTCTGGCTGGAATCTTGAGAGCATTTTTTTCCTCCCTGCAAATCGATGCATTTGGAAAACAGTATTTATGGTGCGCCCCTGCAATGATGAGATAAAGTGTCTAGATCGACAATAAATCAGGAGAAGTGCTGTTGTAGCGGCCCTGTGCTAAATCCGGCACTTTTGAAATCAATACACCCGCATTGAAGGCATTCGCTGTTATTGGTTTACGTCTTTGATTTTTAGGAAAGCGGCGGTTTCGTGTGAACGCCGTGCCGTTTGATCCAATAGAACAAATGCTATATAATACAGCAATGGGCTCCTCTTGTCATTGCCGTCCCTACTTCCTTCGGTCTGGAATGAATTAGTTTGTCCTTGAACGACGTACCGAGGCTTCGCCAAACGCTGACATTGGTTAAAGCCAGAATATTGACACCGGCAGACACGTTGGAAGGAGAAGACTCTGGAATCTGCCACACTTCATCTGGACTCAGCTGTTTGACGCCAAAGTCATGATGATCGAGATGTGAGAGACTTAATTAATTACGTTTTCGAATTCTGTGATGGAGAAGGATGGAAGGATATGGGAGGATTTGTCGATTCTGTGTGAGAGGGAAGAGCTGTCTGAAGTTGACAGAAGATAAACTCGGTGGGATTTGGGGCTCATGTGAAAAGTGGATTTAATAGATTTTGATTCGGCTGGTGATTTATTGAAAATCACCAAATGCTTTTGCTGCTTTAAAAGGCAAATTAAGTCTGTTTTTTGGGGGGGCATTTATTCGTGAATTTGCATTTGTTTACAGAGGGGAAGACGCATTAAGTAGGAGAATAAATGTCGACAGATGTTTCCCAGTAACAGCTTGGATTAATAATGTTCTCAGGCAGGTGTTTAAGTAGCTGCTTTCTAGGGATTTGAGAGAGAGGGAAATAGAAATGGAGGTAACTTAGCAGGAGCATATGCCTGACTGTAGGACTATGAGGATTAGACTTTCTGGGACTATGCACACTAGAAGAAGAAGAAGAGCTTTATTTATATAGCGCCTTTCACAGACAGAGTCACAAAGCGCTTTACATGATTTGATTAACATTCACTCCAGTGGTAACCAGCTGCCCCTTGGGGCAGACCGACAGAGGTGTGGCTGCACACATCATGCGCCAACGGACCCTCCGATTACTACATTCACTCACCCAGACATCATTCATCCTGGCCTATTGGACATGTTTTTGGTGGTAGGGGAAACCGGAGCACCCAGAGGAAACCTACGCAGACACGGGGAGAACATGCCAACTCCACACAGAAAGGCCCCGTATTGGCCCGGGATCGAACCCGGGACCTTCTAGCTGTGAAGTGTAGAGTATAGCGTAAACAACAGAGCACTGAGTGGGTACTGATGTGACAATCTCCATATTATGCAGTTTGACATCGTAAGATCTTTTGAATAATTCATAATTATCAAACGGTAAGCTTTTACCACTGTCACAGACAGAGGAGACACAGAAATGGATAGCCATTCACTCTCTCACATGACTGGCAAAGTATCACCAAAACCTAGGGCTGGGCAATTGATCACATTTCAATTGAATCTCGATATTAAAAAAGGTAAATTACAATAATCGTGTGGTGAGCTTTAATCCTCGAGGCAACTAGCCAATCCATCCGCAGAAAATAAATCATACTGCAGTGCTCACTAATAATTACAAGTCTAGTCCAGTAGATGGCGGTAAATGCTCAGTTGTTTCCAGTTAGCTACATGTCCGCAAAATCAATACAGCTTTGTAGTAGCTGACTACTGACGGTGAAACAATTACCTGCAGTTTCCCCCAAATATCAGAGCACTAAGCAACATGAGCATTTCTTTAGTATTTCTACTCCTTTGGAAAAAGTAGGCCAGAGATGGTTTTCTAACAATTGTTAATCTGTGCTAGCGCTAGCTAATGTAGCTGTTGTTGCAATCTTGCGTTGTTTCTTCAAAAATTTTCACTTTTGTGCAATGTTTTTTGTTTTGTCCCTGGCCATGTGAGAGCTATGTGGCGTTGTTGTGTAGCTGCTGTATGGGACGGGAAGTGCCCATTTATGCTTCTTTAGCAGAACATTAGCAGTTAGCACAGTTTAGAAGTGATGTAGCAAGATCAGGCCGTGCCTCACAATCTGTATAAGAACTGTATTTAAAAGTTAACAAAATTAGTGACAATTACTGCAACGGTAAGGTTTTGGTGGGAAGAAAAAAATTGCAACTTGGGGACATAGGAGACTATAAAGGAGACTGTCCTTGAGACCTAATTTACGCTTCTCCTTTTGGCAGATTTTCTTATCAAGTCAATTATACTGTAAACGTAGCTCGGGCCGGATTATAAACTTCAACTTAATCCTAAACAGCCTAACCAAAATCAGACTGGCAAGAGTTAATAATACCTTTATATTTTACATTCATAAAGGATTACATTTCCATTCAGCCATTTCAAACTTGTTTCAGAAAACTGGGATTTATTCCTTAATCTGTTGCTTGCTTTTACGGTGTCCAGTTTAAAAGTTCAGAAATGGTGAAGTCTGTTAATTCTAATGAAGTCGGTCTGCTCATGTCTGGCAGTTTGATCTTGCTTCAACTAATTCAGATTTAAATAATTGCTTGGTCCCGCTGCCAATTTGCTAATAGCTCAACATTTCCCCTCTCTGACTGATGTTTAACTGCGGGGATGGATCAATGCTAATGCCTGTTTTGTAAGTCCCTCAAAAGTCCATAGCTCACTGAGTACGTGCTGTTAGGATGATCACAAAATTGACATTATACCATGCAGGGTTAGAGGTTGATCAGACCTAGCGTTTCAGTTAGTCAGTTAGTTAGTTAGTTGTTTATTTCAAAATATTTACAAGTTAACACCATTACACAGGAATGGTAATCAAAAGGAGTAGGCCGGAGCAAGAAAGCTTATTCCTGTCAATAACTATATGCATTTCACAGTAATACATGAGGACTTCTATAAATCAATTATTTGACAGAAGAAAGGTCCTCTAGGTGTCGTCCATAACAGGAAGAAGAAAATACAGTATATACTATATTAATGGCTGAAATGCATGTATACAGCTGCATGCATTCCCCATTCCCCTTTCATTTTGACAATAGAATCAGGATGCACAATGATGAATGATTCTTCTGTTCATGTTGGCCCCTCTGGCCTTTGATTGGTGGCACTTTCAGTTAATGTAAGTTTTCGTGTTTAGCACTGGTTTCAATGGTATGAATTTATTTATTTATTTCAAAAGTAAAAAAAACAATAAACCACAAAACTGTCAAATAAATGCATCTTGAATGAAAGGGAGCAGAAAGAAGAGTAATCTTATGTTTTCTGCCCCTCATTACTTTTACAAACACTTGCACTCTGTTTAGTCTCTATTACAGCCTTTACAAATGCAATACAATTGTTCCAAAATATACTATTAATGTCCACATTTACATTATTTACAAATACATTACATAATTTATGTTCAGTGTTTTCACATTTTCAAAATACAAACATCAACTTAGATCTAGATTTCTTTTCAAGTATAACTCTCATATTTGTTTAATAAGGTAGTTTTGATTTGTTTCTTGAACGCCAGAATTGTTCTTGACTCTTTTATTTTGTTTAAGTGCGTTCCATAAATGAATTCCTTTCACTGAGAGATAAATCATATTCTTTACCTGACATAAGGACATTTCCGTAAAATCAAACTTCCTAATCTTTGCAAAGGTCCTGGTGGAGCTTTGACACAGATGTGCATTTACTTTGGTTGGATTGACTACTGACTAGAACCAAACCATATTAGTCCAGGGCTCAGGTCTCTGCACTTCCTACAAGAAAATACTTGGGTACAGGCCTCGCATTGACCTTGCGCCAAAGTACATCTCTGACATTTGTTTTGAAAAAAAGTTCATACTGTCTTCTTAGTTTGAACTGTTTTTAGTGTTCTTTTAGTAAGATAGGGAGGTTTTGTTTGTTGCTTTACTAGTTTCAAGTACTTCCTGTAGTCTTCGTCAGAAGCGTCACGTGAAGTGACGTGTCCAAGGCAGCTTATACGGATTTACCAGTCAACAGGGGAAGCTTGCGCCCCCTACTGACTGACGAAGACTGCAGGAAGTAGTTGAAACTAGTCAAACAGGTGAACAAAACCTCCTGTCTTACTAAAAGAACGCTAAAAACACATCTCTGACATGTCGGCGTCATGCGAACCACCTCTGGTCTCCTACTAGTGGGCTAAAGTCAGGGCTAAACATGGTCAGGGCGAGGCTGTGTTTCAGTTTGATGTAGCAAAGTCTTGAAGAGGTTACCTTAAAATGTGAACATTGTGATGACAATATCTCCACTTGAGTAGCTCCTACAGACTCCAAACTTTCCAGTGTTGGACTCAGATTTTAAATTCCTAGCCTGATTTATTAAGTTTTGAATCCCAAGAAACAAGACAGAATCTAGAATTTTGACAGATGTATTTGCTAATAACTAGCTTATTTAAAAACTAAACACAATATCCAAAATCCCCTCTGATCTTGTAGCAAATATACAGTATGAACAAAATAAAGCCATCAATTTAAACCTGGTTCTATCCATTATTCTCATTTCGTCGCCAGAAATATAGACAATTTTTATGCATATACAGTAATGCCTAACTTGTATATGAAAACAAAATGGAAGAAAACTTTTAATACATTGTTTCTCCTGTTTGTCAGTAATATACATCGAGACTCTTGTATTACTAACTCTCAATTTAATTATTTTTCTGGATTTAATGTGCCTTCTAATTGTATGTAGCCTACTTTTAATACAGTCCTGTTCGGTAAAACACTTTGAATTACTTTGTGTACGCTTGTCTTAGCCCAGACTTCTATCACTCCTGCTTTCCTCTGATCTTTCATTGATCTTATTCAGGATCTTCAGCTTTGCTACTTGTCTTAAACTTTCCTGACAGGATGATTTGATATACGGGCCAGCTCGCACAGCTTCTAAATATATAGATCTCTTCACAGATCAGTTGCAACGCCAGGCACTTGAAAATGTTCACAGAGAAAAGATGATTAAGGGGAATAAGACACATTTCCCCATAATTCACCTGGTGTGTCTGTCTGAGTTCTGCACTGCAAAAAAAAAGAAAATAGTGATGTGGAAGTCTAGTAGTCATATGAGCATTTCAGAAAGATTTCAAGATTCTAATTATGATTATAGTGCGATACCGGAGGCACAGTGGAAGCAGTTGACAATCTGAATAGGGGGGAATCTAAATGTAGAGATATTAGTTGTAAACCTTTGCTATATTACTATGACTGGCATTATCAATTAATCAATCAATCAGTTTTTGTAACGCCCAATATCACAACAGGAGTCATCTCCTCGGTACAAACACAAAACAAGTCAATATCAACATCAAACAATGAAATGTCAGCCTGGGGTTTCCCACATCCTTAGACCCTCCCCCGCGGCAAGGAAAAACTCAAGAAAACCACGTGGGACAAAACGGAGAAACCTCGAAGAGAACCACATTGGGGAAGGGATCCTCTCCTATGGACGGATGGGCCAGATGGTTCCCAGGCCGACGAGTCCCGTAGCTGTGTCCAGCCAGAGCTGCAGAGGCCACCGCCGCCAAGCCCTGTGGCGTCATTATGGCAACGGCTGTTGTTCAATCCCGAGTTCACAGTCCACCGGATCTTCGACAGCCAGGGAGCTACCACTCCCCGTCTGCAGATGGACAGGGGTGGGACAGAGATAAAGGGCACAATGGCCCTTATTTCTCAAAGTTGCGCAGAGAATGGTGTATATTTTGGGTGTATTTTGATCATACGCTGAAGTCCACGTGGCATTTATGAACCTGTGTGTCCCGCTCTGATCTCGCCGTACGTACCACCTGCTGATGATTAATGCGGCGGCTGAAAACCAGCATCATTTGAATAAAACGCCCTCAAATATTCATGTATCAGGAGGCCTCGCCCACG
>OMNZ01089310.1:0-14068 GCA_900303255.1 Lesueurigobius sanzi
CCTCGCTCCCCCCCCCCCCCCCCCCCCCCCCCCCCCCCCCCCCCCCCCCCCCCCCCCCCCCCCCCCCCCCCCCCCCCCCCCCCCCCCTCCCCCCCCCCCCTCCCCCCCCTCCCCCCCCCCCCCCCCCCCCCCCCCTCTCCCCTCTCTCCCTTCTCTTTACCCTCTCCTCTCCCCCCTCTCTCTCCTCTCTCCCACAGAGGCACCTGAGCTCCTCCTCGATGCCAACATGTCACGTGACCACCTGGCGATGGTGGGCACTGACATCACTCTGAGTGCTCTGATTCGCGGCGTGCCCACTCCGACGCTGCAGTGGCAGAAGGATGGCGCGGACATGCCCGGGCACCTGACTGTCGCCATCACCGAGTCTGGCACCAAGGTCTTCATCCCCAAAGCCACTCGCAAAGACTCCGGCAACTACACCCTGACAGCCGTCAACGCGGCGGGCACGAAGAGCGCCACCTGCACAGTGCTGGTGCTCAGTGAGTACCCGCTTCACGCTCACCCAGACAGAGACCTGAAAGACCTGGTTTAGCCCTGGTTTAGCCATGGTTTAACCCTGGAAAAGACTTCGTTTAGCCCTGGAAAAGACCTGGTTTAGCCCTGGTTTAGACCTGGTTTAGACCTGGTTTAGCTCTGGTTTCTCCATGGTTTCTGGCCCTAACCCCTGTCTCTCTCCTCAGATAAGCCCACTCCTCCCCGTGACCTGGTCATCTCAGAGGTGACCAGTGAGTCAGCGTACCTCACATGGAAGGTTCCGGAAGACGATGGTGGTGCGGTTATCTCCCATTACCTGGTGCAGAAGAAGGACGTGGCGGCGGACGCCTGGGTGCCCGTGTCAGCGGCCAATAAGAAGCTCAGCCTCATGGCGCTTTACCTGATGGAAGGCATCCAGTACATGTTCAGAGTCGCCGCCGAGAACCAGTTTGGACGCAGCGACTTCGTGACAACCAAGACCCCCATCAAGGCTGTGGACCCGCTGTGTGAGTCAGACGGACTGGACCTGGTTCAGAGGGACCGGCTTTAGACCCCGTTCAGAGGGACTGGCTTTAGACCCGCTTCAGAGGGACTGGCTTTAGACCCGCTTCAGAGGGACTGGCTTTAGACCCGCTTCAGAGGGACTGGCTTTAGACCCGCTTCAGAGGGACTGGCTTTAGACCCGCTTCAGAGGGACTGAACTGGGAGTGTCTCCACCTGAAATTGAATTATAGAACGTGAACACCACCTATAGAAACGGCCATTTTGACATTTTACCTGAGGTCCCTAGATTATTCTAATCCAATGTGAATGAATCTCATTTTAGTCACAAAAATGACACAGTTTGACTAGAATATGACGAAATCCTGTTAGGGTGAAGCCCGTTTTAATCGGGGGTGAAGCCCGTTTTAATCGAGGGTGAAGCCCGTTATATCACGCTTTTGGAGACAGTTTTTAACAAATCGCGACTGAACTGATGGAGCTCAGTTTGTGGAGGTTTAAAACAGCCGTAAAAAGCTAAATCGTCTGTTGGAATGTTGATGAATTGTCTAAAGAAAAAAGGTGGGGCCCCAAAACTGAGTCCTGAGGGACACCACACATTCACACTGAAACTGTAGGCCTGGTTTAATCCTTAGACCTGGATTTTTTGTCTTTTGGGTCTTTTGGGTTCAGACCTGGTTTAGTCCTGGTTTAGCTCCTGTAAGACTGATCATACCTCTCCCCTGTGCCCGCGCAGACCCGCCTGGGCCGCCTAAGAACCTTCACCACACTGATGCCGAGAAGACGGAGGTGTGGCTGGAGTGGGAGTGGCCTGAGCGCACAGGAGGAAGTGACATCACCGGCTTCATCGTGGAATACCAGGAAGACGGACAAACAGACTGGGTCTCATTCAAAACCGTGAGCTCGGAAAAGGCCCACGTCACCGGCCTCGAGGAGGGCAAGACCTACCGCTTCCGGGTCAAAGCTCAGAACGCCATCGGAGTCAGCCGCCCAGACACCAGCGTGCCCGTCACATGCCAGGAGAAAACACGTAAGAACATATGAACTACAGGGTTAGTGCCCTTCACATGCCAGGAGAAAACACGTAAGAACATATGAACTACAGGGTTAGTGCCCTTCACATGCCAGGAGAAAACACGTAAGAACATATGAACTACAGGGTTAGTGCCCGTCACATGCCAGGAGAAAACACATAAGAACATATGAACTACAGGGTTAGTGCCTTTCACATGCCAGGAGAAAACACGTAAGAACATATGAACTACAGGGTTAGTGCCCGTCACATGCCAGGAGAAAACACATAAGAACATATGAACTACAGGGTTAGTGCCCGTCACATGCCAGGAGAAAACACGTAAGAACAAATGAACTACAAGGTAAGTGCCCGTCACATGCCTGGAGAAAACACATAAGAACATATGAACTACAGGGTTACTGCCAGTCACATGCCAGGAGAAAACACATGAGAACACATGAACTACAGGGTTAGTGCCCGTCACATGCCAGGAGAAAACACGTGAGAACATATGAACTACAGGGTTAGTGCACGCCTCTTGCCAGGAGAAAACACTCTCTTTCTCTCTCTGTTCCAGTCCCTCCCACCATCGAGGTGGACGTGAAGCTGATTGAGGGCCTGGTGGTGAAAGCCGGCACCATGATCGTGCTGCCAGCGAAGATGACTGGCATCCCCACGCCCACCGCCAAGTGGATCAGCGACGGTAAAGACATGACCTCAGAGGGACGGGTTACCGTGGAAACCATCGGTAGCAACACTCTGCTGACAATCTCGGAGTCTCAGCGCGGCGACACCGGAGAGTACCTCCTCAACGTGGCAAACCCTGTGGGCTCTAAGACCGTTGCCCTCCACGTGACAGTCCTGGATCTGCCTGGACCGCCCATCGGCCCCATCAACATCCTCGAGGTCACGCCCGACCACATGATGGTGCAGTGGCGCCCTCCCAAGGACGACGGTGGAACGCCCATCTCCAACTACATTGTAGAGAAGAAAGACGTGAAGAAACCGTGGGAACCATGGAGCGTGGTGAGCTCTGGTGGCACTGCCACCAAGGCTAAAGTGTCTCGTCTGGAGAAAGGTCGTGAATACATCGTCCGAGTGCGTGCTGAGAACCGCATTGGCATCGGCGCCGGGCTCGAGAGTCCACCCACTATCGCCAAACACATGTTTAACCCGCCAGGACCACCCGGTTTCCCCGAGTGCTCCGACATCACAGAGAACGCCGTCACCGTAGAGTGGCCTATGCCCGACTACGACGGCGGCAGCCCCATCAGTGGGTACGTTATTGAGCGGCGAGAGATGACGGGCAAATGGATCCGAGTCAACAAGACGCCGGTCCTGGACCTGAGGTACCGTGTGTCCGGACTCTGCGAGGGAAACAGTTACGAGTTCAGAGTGTTCGCTGAGAACGTCGCTGGCATCAGTACGCCCTCGCCAACCTCTGACCCTATCAAAGCCACCCGCGCCATCACCCGCCCCGGACCTCCCGGAAATCCCAAACTCAAGGACTGGAGCAAGTCGTACGCCGACATCTGCTGGACCAAACCCACGCGTGACGGCGGCAGCCCTATCCTTGGTTACGTGGTTGAGGTGCAGAAGTCGGGCAGCGCCCAGTGGGACCGCATTAACAAAGACCTGATTAAGATCTGTGCCTACAGAGTACCCGGCCTCATAGAGGGCATGGAGTACCGTATCCGCATCCGAGCCACCAACAAGGTGGGCGACAGTGAGCCGCGCGAGCTGCAGGAGACCGTCCTTGCCAAAGACATCCTGGTACCACCCGAGGTCACTGTGGATGTGTCCTGCCGCGACTCACTGACCGTCAGAGCCGGACAGATCATTAACCTCATCACCAGGGTCAAAGGTCGCCCCGATCCTGAGATCACATGGACCAAAGATGCCCGCGCCTTGGGCCGCGACAAACGCACCGAGTTCAACAACAACTACCCACTGTGCGAACTGGTCATCAACGACGCCGTCCGTGCCGACTACGGTAAATATGCCATTGTGGCAAAGAACAGCAGCGGCCAGGCTACGGCCACCATCATCGTCAACGTGCTTGACACGCCCAGCGCCTGCCAGAACGTCAGAGTGGCTTACGTCACTAAGAACTCCTGCATGGTGTCCTGGGAGAACCCCGAGGACAACGGCGGGACGGAGATCACACAGTACACCATCGAGTGTCGCCAGCCCAGTCAGAGAGGCTGGACGCTGGTGTCCAATGACTGCACCAAGCGTATGCTCAAAGCGCCGCTCACCGAGGGCTGCGAGTACTTCTTCAGAGTCAGCGCAGAGAACAAGATCGGTACCGGACCGCCCACCGAGACCAAGAACGCCATCCTAGCAGTGGACCCTGTGGAGAAACCTGGAGAGCCACTTGACTTCCAGATTGCTGAGATCGGAAAGACCTTCTGCTTCCTCAAATGGAGGAAACCTGACTACGATGGCGGCAGCAAGAACCTGGGCTACCATGTAGAGAAGAAGCCCGTGGAGTCGGAGGAGTGGGAGCGCGTACACAAGGGAGCCATCAAGGAGACGTACTTCATGGCTGACAGGTGAGAACTGCTGCTTCTGCTTCATGACCTACTGAACACTTCATGATCTGGGCAATAAAGCTATCACTATGTAGATGTAATTATTGTTATTATACTCTGAGCTGTTACGACCAAATGTTATTATTGTTATTATACTCTGAGCTGTTACGACCAAATGTTATTATTGTTATTATACTCTGAGCTGTTACGACCAAATGCGGCCCTAACTGTATATTACGCTGGTGTCCCTTAGGTGCATTGAGAACCAGCTGTACCAGTTCCGTGTTCAGACAAAGAACGAGGGCGGTGAGAGTGGCTGGGTGACGTCAGCCGAAGTCCTGGTGAAGGAGCAGATCCTGGAACCATCGGTTAGCGTGACTCCTGCCACGCTGCTCGTGGTTAAAGCCGGTGACTCCATCCCCATCGAGGCCGCCGTCAAAGGCAAACCCACGCCCGAACTCAAATGGATCAAAGACGAGAGCGAGATTCGCAGGGGCCCGCGACACCAGCTGGAGTCTGGAGCTGACTTCTCCAAGCTGTTCGTCACGGCGGCGCGCAGGACCGACAGCGGCACATACACCATCACAGCCACCAACTCGGTCGGCAGCGCGACAGGCACAGCGCGGGTGAACGTGCTGGACCGCCCCGGAGAGGTACGTGACCTCAAAGTGTCTGGAGTCACTGTGGACCGCTGTCACCTGACCTGGGACGTCCCCGAGGACAACGGCGGCTGTGACATCTACAACTACATCATTGAGAAGTGCGACACCAAGAGGGGGGTGTGGTCTGTGCACTCCAACGCTATCATCACCAACAAGGCTGTGGTCACCAGGCTAACAGAAGGTACGGGAGACTCTGGGCACACCACGCACTTAGAATCAGAATCAGAACAGTCTTTATTGCCATTGTCAATGAAAGGTTTCACAGACTAGGAAATGTCTTTGGTGTCAGCACTCCAACGCTGTCATCAGCCACGAGGCCACACTTAAGGTTCAGGAGGGAAGCATTTATTTGAAGATTGTATTGTTGGACGAGACACAACGTGCATGAACAGGATATACTTATATTTACAGTATATATATAAGTATACAAGTGTTTAGTCGAATGCTCTGTAGAAAATAAAGTGAGTGTGGAGAATAGGACTGATCTGACTCTGACCCGTGTCTCTCAGGAAACGAGTACCTCTTCCGTGTTCGTGCGGAGAACAAGATGGGCCCTGGCCCGGCTGTGGAGAGTGAGCCCATCGTGGCGGGTACTCAGTTCCGAGTGCCCGACGCTCCAGAGGCGCCGGAGGTGACTAAAATTTCCAAAGAAGAGATGACTGTGGAATGGAGAGACCCGGAACACGACGGTGGCAAACCCATCAGTGGGTACCTCCTCGAGAAACGCGAGGAGCACGCCGTACGCTGGTCTCCAGTCAACAAAGACCCCATGCCAAGTACTCGCTTCACTGTCACCGGGCTACTCCCTCTGCACGAGTACCAGTACCGCGTCAAAGCAGTCAACGAGATCGGCGTGGGAGCACCCAGCAAAGCCTCCAGGGCCATCACCGCCAAGGATACCGTGGGTGAGTGCAGTGTACTCTCTGCCCTCAGGCTTGGTTTAGAACTGGTTTAGACACAATTTAGTCCTGGTTTAGAACTGGTTCAGACTTGGTTTATACTTGGTTTAGACCTGGTTTAGACCTGGTTTAGGACTGGTTTAGACCTGATTTAGTCCTTTTTTAGTCCTGGTTTAGGCCTGGTTTAGACCTGGTTTAGTCCTCAAGTCCTGGTACAGTGCATTTTTCCTTCTGGTCCTCACTTCTCTCCCTCCTCCCCCTCTCTCCCTCTCTCAGAGCCCCCAGCCCCGCCCACCGCCCTGAAGGTGCTGGACAGTACCTCCAGCTCGGTGACCCTGGGCTGGGTGAAGCCGGTGTCTGACGGAGGAGTACCCCTGATTGGGTACGTGGTGGAGGTGCGTCTTCAGGGCAGTAAGAAGGATGAGGGCTGGAAGCGC
Source organism: Lesueurigobius sanzi (assembly GCA_900303255.1). Classification (NCBI taxonomy): domain Eukaryota; kingdom Metazoa; phylum Chordata; class Actinopteri; order Gobiiformes; family Gobiidae; genus Lesueurigobius; species Lesueurigobius sanzi. The sequence goes on from OMNZ01089310.1 coordinate 6,523, forward strand.
TGTAACGTGGCGGCGCAGCTGGTCGTCACCGAGTTCACCGTGTGCCACCTCAACCACGAACTGCTCTATGAGTTCAGAGTCTCTGCCCAGAACCAGGTGGGCATGAGTGCCCCCTGCGACCTGGAAGCTCCGGTCATCCCACGGGACATCCTGGGTGAGTGTGGACTTGTGTTTTTTTCTTGAGAGAAACTAGACACAGAGTGCTTAGGAAGTCAGTACTACAAAAATATTGGGGGGAAGGTGCTCTTTGGCGTTTGTGGAACAGAAACGTAAGAGAAAAAAACAAAGAACCAAAGCACTCCTCCCACTTTGTAATTCTCTATTTACATTTTCTAAAAATCCTTTATTGTACTGGGCATGTTGCTGGTTTCTTCCACACGGATCGGCTCCAACAAACCTTTATCAGGAAAGAAAAAGGCTTTGTTTTACCACTTCTACTGAGTGTGGATGTTCTAGTGAGTGTGGGCGTGGTGGTGGGTGTGGTCATCCTGGTGAGCGTGGACGTGGTGTTGGGTGGCCGTGGTGGTGAGCGTGGACATCCTGGTGAGTGTGGGTGTGGTGGTGAGCGTGGACATCCTGGTGAGTGTGGGTGTGGTGGTGAGCGTGGACATCCTGGTGAGTGTGGGTGTGGTGGTGAGCGTGGACATCCTGGTGAGTGTGGACGTGGCGTGAGCGTGGACGTGGTGGTGAGTGTGAACATGGTGGTGAGTGTGGACGTGGTGGTGAGCGTGGGCATGGTGGTGAGTGTGGACATCCTGGTGAGCGTGGGCGTGGTGGTGAACGTGGGCATGGTGGTGAGTGTGGACATCCTGGTGAGCGTGGATGTGGTGGTGGGTGGGCATGGTGAATGAGTGGAGTGAGTCCTGGCTGAGTCCTCTCGTCTTTCCCACAGAGCCCCCAGAGATCGACCTGGACGCCTCGCTGAAGCAGGGTTTGGTGGTGCGTGCTGGCTGCCCAATCCGCCTGGTGGCCACGATCCGTGGGCGCCCTCACCCTGGGGTGACCTGGCGCCGCATGGGCATCGATAACGTGGTCCGTAAAGGGCGCGTGGACCTGATCGACACCATGACCTTCCTCGTGATCCCAGACTCCACCAGAGACGACTCCGGCAAATACTGCCTCACCCTCCGCAGCCCGGCGGGAGAGAAGGCCGTGTTCGTGGCCGTCAAAGTCCTCGGTGAGTCCTCATTTAGCCCTGGTTTAGACCTGCTTTTGACCTGCTTAGGACCTAGTTTAGACCGGCTTTAGACCTAGTTTAGTCTCTCACTCTTCTCTGGTTTAGTCTCACTAATCTCTCGCTCTCGCAGACACCCCTGGGCCTGTGCAGAACCTGGAGGCCAGTGACATACAGCAGACCTCGATGGTTCTGTCCTGGGGCGCTCCGGAGGTGGACGGAGGCAGCGAGGTTCTCCATTACACCGTAGAGAAACGTGAGATCGATAAAAAGACCTGGGCCATGGTCAAAGCTGAGGTCTTACCGGACAAGACGCCCTTCAAAGTGTCCGGGCTCCAGTCCGGTACAGAGTACTACTTCAGAGTCACTGCTGTCAACCAGTACGGCCCCGGAGTACCTCGAGTCACCCCAACCTCCTTCATGGCCTCAGACCCAGTCAGTGAGTACCACACACTACACACACCTGCTGGAAACATGGCATTGTCGTTTTTAGTTGTGTAGATTTTTTTAGTTTAGTTTAATATTCAACTGAAGTTGAGAGAACAGCCACAGGGCAGAGTCTGTTGCCCTGGCACAGTCACCAGGCAAACCATGGCAAACTCTAAAGTTAAGCTCTGTTAAGAACAATGTGGAATACATCAATGACGTCAGCAGAAGAGCCTGATGTAACGGGTAGTGATGTCACAAGAACTGATACTTACGATACCTTTGGATGCTACAATATCAAAACACAGACGATGCCCATTGCCTTGAAGCACTGTGAGCGCCGACGCCAGCTGTTAGCATCGGTGCTGCGCCTCTTCCCGGCCCATGTTTACCCCCTTTTTACAAACGTTCCTATGGAAGTGGCGCCAAGTATCATGAATGAGAGAAATGTCCTCAAAAAATGTTTTTTTTTTTTAAAGAACACTCTGCGTTACTGCGCCACGTCATCGCCAACTGCTTGATTGACAGTCGCTTCAGCCAATGACAAAATGGACATTGGAAATGAGATGTTGGAAATGAAGACCATTGTCTCAAACAAGCCAACTAAGAGAAGGCTTATTTCAGGTTTATCATTTCCAAAGGGTCTACCTTCAAATGGCCACCACCTCTCCAAATATGATCAGACTTCCACCAAGCTTAGAGACTACAATTTCAGAATCTGTCAATAACTCAAAATGCCCCATAAAAGACTTGCGTCCCTAGTTCTGAACCATTTTGATATTTTTAAAATATTTAAAGAAGAAGTTCATGTTTCAAGTTCAAGGACATGGAATCTTAGAAAATCCTTTTTTTTTTTTACTGTGGTATCGAAATTGGCATCGAGAATCGTGTTATTTTACTGGTATTGGCACCGAATACTGAATTTTTTGGTATTGTGACGCCCCTAGTAACAGGTGTATACAGTAAACTGCTTGTGTCCAAGTAAATGACTCTTTGTGTCCAGGTAAATGACGCTTTATGCTTGTGTCCAGGTAAGCCAGACCCCTGTGAGCGTGTGGAGGTGCTGGATGCCAATCGCACCAATGTGTCCCTGGCCTGGGTCAAGCCGCTGAGAGACGGAGGAGCCAAGATTGACGGCTACGTCATCGAGTACCTGGAGATGAAACCCCCGCCTGAGCCTAAAGCGGAGCCAGAGACGCCCGCCGAGGTAACGGGAGGGCATCTGGCACATACACACATACAGTATCTATGTTTTACGCACTGAAAGGACGGAGTTCTAAAGCCAGTATGGTGGTGGTTTATGGGGATAAGAAGTTTTCTTCTCATTTAACCATTTGTGCCCCTGCATGGCTTTCAGTGACGCAAGTCGGCCACAATTTTCAAGCAAAATGAGAAAGAAGCAGAATCTGTTTGAAGTTTAATTTATTTAAAGGACAATGTGCAGTTACATTAAAAAGATGGCTGCACCAGATTTAGCACAATGCTACTTTCCATCCGTAGTCCCCAACAACAGTGTTAGTTGAGATCAATCAATCAATCAATTAATTTATTTTTGTAACGCCCAATATCACAACAGGAGCCGTCTCAGAGGTCGTATGGACAAAAACACATCATATCAGACATCAAGAATGATCAAAATAAGTCACACACAAATGAATGTCACACACGAATCCAGGAGAAGCCTCTCCAGGTCGCCGATAACAGTATTGGTATCTTTAAAAACATACATTTTGAGTTTGAATTCGGGTAGATTTTCTGGATATTCAGAGGGGGCCGGGCCACGGCACAGTTCATTTCCTGCTGGACATTCTGGTCTGAACCGCATTGTATTTCCTCTCATTTCCGACAGTACTTTCCTACAAAAAGCTTAAATTGCTTACTTTGCGTTGTCTTCATCAGAAATATTCTCCCTTAGAAAATATGTGCCTTTCTCCCAGTCTCTGTGCGTGATCTTCCCAGGGAAAAAGCTCCTTGGTCCCGCGAAGAAAGATCTGTGTCAAATCCCCATGTTTATGTTTCCCCTTTTCCACAAACGTTGTCCATATGAAAGTGGCGCCGAGTATCAGGAATGAGACAAATGTCCTTGCGCCAGCCTCTCCGCCGCCGTTTGAAAATCTCATTGAAGATCCTGGAAAATAATTTCAAGTTAAACATAGAAGCAGTGGATGAGCACTGTGTGTGGAGTTAACCTGTCCTGTTCTGTGATTGGTGGACAGGTTGCAGAGGGTGCAGAGGGTGCTGAAGCCCCGGCCCCAGCCCCTCCTCCCCCGGTGGAGGAGGAAGAGGAGGAAGAGGAGGATGAAGAGAAGAAGCCGAAGGAGGTGGTGTGGAACACCTACACCACAGTCAAAGGCCTCAGCGTCTCCGTGGGCGGCCTCAAAGAGGGCAAGCTCTACAAGTTTAGGGTCGCAGCCAAGAACATCATGGGCCTCAGCTCCTTCACCGAGACCAGAGACACTGTGGAGGCCAAGGAGCAGAGAGGTGAGGCCTGACCCTGATTTCTGACCCAGTTTCATATAAATGTTCAGTTTTGTTCACACAGAACATGTTCGTGCTCAGTATTAGATGGCTGCTCTGACCCCTCCCTGACCTCTGACCCTCTCTCCTAGTGGAGCCTAAGATTGTGATGGCAGAGACAGTCAGTGCCCGCGCTGGTGCCAAGCTGCGTGTGGAGGCGGTTGTGTCCGGTAAACCCGCGCCCGTCTGTAAGTGGAGGCGCGGTGACGCTGCCGTGGTGCCATCCAGCCGCCTTGCTGTCCACCAGTCAGCCAACCTCTGCGTCCTCATCATCAAAGACGTGTCGCGCCTGGACAGCGGCGAGTACAGCCTGGTGGCTGAGAACTCCTCAGGAAGCATCAGCCAGGCCCTGAAGATCGTCATCAAAGGTACAAATATACAAATATATACTGTATATACACACATACTTACATAGTGAAGCATCAGCCAGGCCCTGAAGATCGTCATCAAAGGTACAAATATACAAATATATACTGTATATACACACATACTTACATAGTGAAGCATCAGCCAGGCCCTGAAGATCGTTATCAAAGGTACAAATATACAAATATATACTGTATATACACACATACTGTACCTACATACATATATATTCTGTATACACACATACCTACATACAACTATACATATACAGGTATATACTATTTATACACATACATATACTATACTCCATGTGTCCTCAGACATCCCCGGCCCCCCCGAGGGTCCTGTGGAGATCTCGGACATCGACTCTGACGCCTGCTCCTTGTCCTGGAACAAGCCCCTGGAGGACGGCGGCGCCAACATCACCAACTACGTGGTGGAGAAGTGCGACGTGAGCCGCGGCGACTGGGTCACTGCTGTGTCTTCCTGCCCCAAGACCAGCACCCGCCTCGGAAAACTCATCCCTGGCAAAGAGTACCTGTTCAGGATCAGGGCTGAGAACCGCTACGGCGTGTCCGACCCCATCCAGACCGACCGCATGGTGGCCAAGTTCCCCTTCGGTCCGTTCAATTTATTTATTTATGTTTGTATTCTCTATTTTCAATTTAGTCAGCGAGAAGCGGCTGTTTAGACTCTGTTTAGACTCTGCTTACACTCGGCTTAGACTCTGCTTAGACTCTGTTTAGACTCTGCTTAGACTCTGCTTAGACTCTGCTTAGACTCTGCTTAGACTCTGCTTAGACTCTGCTTAGACTCTGGCTGTGTCCTCTGTCCACACTATTCCCTCTACAGTGCACTATATAGTGGATACGCAATTTTCTAGGGGTGTCCGAATGTCCAGAGAGAAAAAAGTAGTAGTAGAGCAGTAAACATTTGGCCCAGTTTGACCCAGTTTGCCCTGTGTGTGCCCGGCAGACGTCCCGAGCGAGCCACTGGACTGCCGCATCAATAAGACAAACAAAGACTGCATGTTTGTGGCGTGGGATCGTCCGGCGAGCGACGGCGGGAGCCCCATCACCGGCTACTACATCGAGAGGAAGGAGAGGAACAGCCTGCTGTGGGTCAAAGCCAATGACACAGTGGTCCGGACCACAGAGTACCCCTGCGCCGGCCTCATCGAGGGCCTGGAGTACACCTTCAGAGTGTCCGCCATCAACCGCGCCGGCCAGGGCAAACCCAGCGCCAAGACCGACTTCGTGACCGCCAGGACGCCCGTGGGTAAGTCTGACCACTGACCGCCAGGACGCCCGTGGGTAAGACTGACCACTAAGACGCCTGTGGGTAAGACTGACCACCAGGACGCCCGTGGGAAAGACTGACCACCAGGACGCCTGTGGGTAAGACTGACCACCAGGACGCCTGTGGGTAAGACTGACCACCAGGACGCCCGTGGGTAAATGACCACTGACCGCCAGGACGCCCGTGGGTAAGACTGACCACTAAGACGCCCGTGGGTAAGAATGACCACCAGGACGCCCGTGAGTAAGACTGACCACTGACCGCCAGGACGCTCGTGGGTAAGACTGACCACCAGGATGCCCGTGGGTAATAGTGTACATTAGATCAGAGAGAGTGAATGGTTGGTCGGGCAAAATCTTCTGGTTGGTGATTTTTTCCCTTCCTTCCCACAGACGCTCCAGGGAAACCCGAGGTGTTGGACGTAACTAAGAACTCCGTGAGCCTGGTTTGGGCTCGTCCTAAGAACGACGGCGGGTCTAAGATTGTGGGGTACTACGTGGAGAGCCTAAGAGTACCCGGGGACACGTGGGTCCGCTGTAACACCAGCTCACAGAACTGCCCCCGCGAGGAGTACACAGTGACCGGCCTGGAGCGAGACTTGTCCTTCCAGTTCAGGGTCATCGCCAAGACTGCTGTCAACCTCAGTAAACCGTCTGAGCCCACAGAGCCTGTGCTGGTGCAGGCCGAGAGCGGTGAGTCCTGCTTTAGACCTGGTTTAGTCCTGCTTTAGACCTGGTTTAGTCCTGGTCCTGGTTCTAAACGGTTGTACCCGGTTCTCCACAGTTCCTCCCAGGATCGAGCTGAATGCTCGGATGCAGAAGGGCTTTAAGGTCAAGGCCGGCTCCCTGGTTCTCCTGGAGGCCGATGTTTTCGGTAAACCCATGCCACGCGTCACATGGTCCCGCGGCGACGACACCCTGAGGTCCGCCCCCGGTCATGTGATCACCCAGCAGCGACATCACTTCCAACTGGAGATGGCCGATGTCAACAAAGACCACAGCGGCACCTACACCATCCGCGCTGAGAACGCCAGCGGCAACAAGACCGCGGAGGTGCAGGTGGAGGTGCTCGGTGAGTACCCGCACTGTTCAAGACCCGGGTACTCGTCACTTATGAAGAACTGTTTAAAGGGACTCTACGGAAGTTAAATTAGGCACGGTAGCACAGTGGTTAGCGCTCGTGCTTCACAGCTAGAAGGTCCCGGGTTCGATTCCCGGGCCGGACAGGGCCTTTCTGTGTGGAGTTTGCATGTTCTCCCCGTGTCTGCGTAGGTTTCCTCCGGGTGCTCCGGTTTCCCCTTCCACTAAAAACATGTACAATAGATCAGGATGAATGAGAGTGTGTTTGTGTGTATGAGTGTGGGACAACGGATGCAAATTAGCCCAAGGCTACAATCTGGAGTGGTGTGTTTACATGCATGATTCTCATGTGTGTTCATTAACATGCACTGTCCCAACCAAATAAACGATAAAATAAAAATAAATAAAAAAGTAATATATTTTCCACCCCCTACATGCTCCAGCAATGTCCCACGCTGTACTGTGAGCCCACACCTATCCCACTCAATTGCCGCTATAAGCCTGCACCGTCACTCTAAAGTTGCGTGTTCGGGCCGAGGCAGCAGTCATTCACATGGAGACTGCAGTTACGCGGACGGCCAGAGGTGGCAGTCACGAGTATGAAAATGGACAACCTCCGTTGAGTCCCTTTATGACACTAAGGGCCTGATTTACAAAGGCTTGCGCAAATTAGAGACCGCACTTC